>OX457040.1:6404596-6467096 GCA_949752735.1 Lumbricus terrestris | reverse complement strand
TTAAATATAAAAAATAGTTTACATATAATAAAGTCCAATGTTCATCTATAAAAACTAGTAATAAGTCTGTTTTATGTTCAATCAAAACAAAAAACATGTTATAGCTGCTGAAAAACGTTTACGCAGACATATCGGTTTGCGTTGTAAAAAAACCCCAACATTTTCACACATTTTAATTTATTTTAAGCACTTCCGGTCATCAAAAGACAAATTATTTAGTATTAAAAAATAGCCCTAAATGCCCTCTACAGAATGGCATAATTTATTTCTATTAAAAAATAAATTATGAATAAGTTATAATAGAAAAAACATGACAATTTTATAAAAAATAAAACACCTTTATATATATTTTAATTTATTTTGAGCACTTCCTGTTGTCAAAAGACAACTCAATGAGCATGTAAATGTAGCCCCACATTCATTCTATAGAATGGTAAAATTTGTGTCTCTTAATATTAAAGGGCAGAAAAGTTACAGACAATATTCTAGGAGGGTGGTATCCACCCCTCTGGTGCCTTGGGTATATTGGATGTAACTTTTGAACGGTAGGGGGCATCATCAAACATTTTAGCTGAAAATGTGTCCCAATGAGCCCTCTACAGCTACCTATTTTTTCAAAATTTTATTCCAGACGGAACGCGTTTGATTTGCGAAAAACCTAGAGGGGGGTGGCAACCACCCCCCCTGGTAGCCCTAGGGTTAAGTTTCTTTCAGTGAATATAGAATTCTTATAACCATGGAAATGACTGTTACACTAATAATAATTGCAATTTTGGAATAAAAAAACTTCAATTGCTCATTATTCCAACATTGTTTCAAACCGGGATCGTTGACGTCAGTTGTACCCTTGTGCCCTTGCCTTCAACGAACAGTGACATGAAGGTCATCAATCGTACAGCTTCTGATAATTTATTAAGCGCTCTCTCCGCATCTACAGGGTGCGCCAAAAAAAGGACCCCCTGGGTTTTTTGCCAATATTTTGACCAAAAGTAAGAATTTCCAAATGAAAATTTACAGGCTTATAGACAATTCATATTTACACATTATGGCCAGATTTCATCAAAATATTTCAAGCGGAACAAAAGTTATGCCACTTTTAGTGAGACCACCCACCGTTTTTTGATGATTCAAAAACGTCACGCAACAAAAAGTAGGTTTTTGCCAATATCTTGGCCAAAAGTAAGAATTTAGAAATGAAATTTTACAGGTTAATAGGCAATTCATATTTACATATGATGGTCAGATTTCATAAAAATATTTCAAACAGAACAAAAGTTATATCACTTTTAGTGAGGCCACCCTACGTTTTTTGATGATTCAAAAAAGTGCAGACGACCAACGAATGGAATCCATGACAAACTCATCCTCAGTCTGCAACATTGCAAAAACAACGACAGGCTACTGAAGAATAGTAAAATGCAGATGGTCCCGTGAAAATAGGACAAATTCGATATTAATCCATTTTGATGGAATCTATTCTATCATAGGCAGCAATAAATTGGTTGCCTTTAGGCTAGTATGATCATGTTTATGAAATGACTTCATTTTATAACTTAGGCTAATTTTGTCGCTCACACCGCCTGATTGATGTAACAGCGTCAAAATCTTCATTTGGCTAGATTTTTTGTAATCGCAAATATACCGCAAGTGCGATCGAGACATACCATTATCGTGTTTTAGGAAGGTGTAATAGATCAGGGGTTCTCAACCTTTTTCGTCCCGCGACACACTTAAACTTGCTATCAAATTTGGCGACACACCATTCAATCGTCATATGTAAATGTCGTAAAATATAAAAAGTGTAAAAGTTAAACATGTCTATTTATTTCAAATTTGCCCTCAAACTTATTTATCCTTCTAAAATGCTAAACTGCTGACATTTTTAATAAATGAAAATAATTATATTGAATTTTCTTTCGAATTTTTATGATTCTAAAATTCTAAATTATTTTCTGATCCCAATCTAGAGTCGTTTCTACAACTCGACGTCAATTTAGTCACCAAATTACTAAGACCTTGTAGTCCAAACAGTTTATGGGATCTTTGTTCTTGAATTTTTCTTTGGATCATATTAAAACGCGGTTCCACAGTTTTTGTAAGTGCAACTCGTAAGCAGGCTGAGAGGGCAGGGCACCTCCGACAAGTTTGTTCTGATTCTTGTTCTTTATGTTGATCACCTGAGAAAATTCCTGTTCAGATAAGTAGGAGCTATGAAAGTTAAACCAGCTCCTTGATAGCCTTGCTTGCAAGTGATTTGTAATGTTCTTCCTTGTACGTCTTTGCCCAGAACTGAGTTCTATTATTGCTTATAGCCTACATGTCCTTCATAATTCATTCTGGAATCGCATTGCAGCTCAACAAGTGCTTTCTGTTCATTGTTGTTCAATTCTGTTCCATTGATGTTTTCTCTGAGGAAAGGGTTCAACATCCACCTTGTCTTCTTAATGTCAGCATCTGATGAGGATGGATAAATTTACGTTTTCTTACCCATAAATTTTTCCATTTCGATTGCTGACTTAGCCTAGGTTAACGGGTAAAAGTTTTCTAACAGGTGCGATCGCAAACGTGTTTACATAGGCTTCATGTCATATCCGTTGAACATAAACGTCCTAACTACCCTAGACCGCGGTAAAATAGATAGATAAATAGAGCGCAACAAATTCTCATTGCAGTCATCCGCTAAAGTTTAGCGGCTAAACTTCTAATTACCTGCAGGTAAAGGAAATCAGTGTATAATGTACGAACAACGGACGTGTGCTGTGAGAATTTAGTAGATTGACGTTATTTAGGATTATTTCATGTAATCATTAGCCTGCTGCGTTGTGTCAGTTTGGAAAAGAAACGAAGATAATTTATTATCATTATTATTAATTGGCGACACACAAATTTTTCGCGACACACCAGCGACACACCACTTTTACGCGACACACCGCCGGTCAAGTCGCGACACACCAGTGTGTCGCGACACACCGGTTGAGAACCTCTGTAATAGATGATCTCGACATTTCCACAGCACCCAGTAAAAGCAATTCCAGGAACAGGCAAAACCATAGGCGAAGTTTAATCAACTTATAAAAAGCGTGTGAATTTAACCTAGGCATAAGTGGCAAGGTTAGTGGGAGGCAATTCCAGATAGCGGGGGGTAGTTGTCCGGGAAGATAATTGCCCGGGGGGTAATTGTCCTGTCACCATATTTTTTAAAGAAAACCGAGAGTTTGTTGAAAATGGAAGCATTTCTGTGCCAATAGAAGACCACGGGATTTATAAAGTGCCCCTTAACACTGGCTCACGACAATGATGTTGATGATAATGATGATGATGATGATGATGAGGAGGAGGAGGAGGAGGAGGAGGAGGAGAAGGAGGACGACGACGTCGACGACGACGACGACGACGACGATGACGATGATGATGATGATGATGATGATGATGATGATGATGATGATGATGATGATGATGATGATGATGATGATGATGATGATGATGATGATGAGAAGGAGGAGGAGGAGGAGGAGGAGGAGGAGGAGAAGGAGGACGACGACGTCGACGACGACGACGACGACGACGACGACGATAACAACGACGATGACGTTGGCGTTTACGATGATAATGACGTTTTAGTGAGTGTAGTTGACATCAATAATTAATATTGTCAGTTATAATTCTTGATGACATCGCTAAACTCTTGACCCTTGTTTTAAAAAGCGCTGCGTTAAACACCTTTAATAAGAGTGCCTACTATAAAATTTAAAGTGGACTGGCACAACGAGATTGCTTATTACTACTGCTCTCAAATGCTGTAATACGCTGAGCAAATTTCTGTCCAGGGTAACGACCTCTGTTGTCATAGACCCTGGTCAAATCGGATCCACTCCACGAGATTGCTCTCCAACGCTTTTTCTCACAATTCAGAAGTGACAATAATTGTAGCAAAGTGATGTAAAGTTGAATGTAATGCTATCTTGCTATGAGAAATGCATATTCATTCATTGATTTCAAGAATTTACATAGCGTTCCTTCCAGAAACTAGGGCTGCCAACCGTCCCGGATTCGCCGGGACAGTCCCGAAATCGGCCCTGTGCGTCCCGTGTCCCGGATTGATCTCAAATTGTCCCGGAATTTGATCTAGAGATCCACTTAACACAATATTGTTTATATTTTGTTTAGCCTACAAAACTCAACTAGTTGTAGCCTGCATGATGATTTTTTCGTTCTGCTCTCTGTCGAACCTAACGTTGGCTAATCATCGAATGCTGAAGTCTTCAAAACTTTAAAAACCACCGACACTAGATAACCTAGGCTTAGCATAATTTATTGTGCCCGTTTTAAATGCTTTAAGTGAAAGCGTTCAGCATTATGAAATATGAACCACTGTAACAGTTGTTTAACAATTATTGCAAATTACATCCGAGCACTGATCAACAGTCCACCGAACCACTTAAAGCAGAATTGTTGCTTAAAAGTTTATAAATTTTAGCATGATAGTGGTCTATGTGCTGATTTCTACGACTTTGTGCCCTGTCTTCTGGAACTGCTTAAAGTTCAGAAGTAGGCTATAAGTTTATGGTAAGTTCAAATTCTGCTATCCGGTCGCAGGCCTATGAGCCTATAGGATACCCATAAACGTCTCTCAGGTTGGACGCACAAGTCCTACACTTACAGGCATAGGTGCCTGGAGATTGAAATGCTGATTTCTTGAAGTTGAATCTAGTCTTAAATAATTACTTAGAGTATAGGCTACCAAGCTGTCTTTTGATGATTTTTCTGAAAATATCGCGAACTTGTTTTAGTAGATAAAAGATTGTATATATTGGTCTGACACAACATTTGTTACATTATGCATTTATGTGGATTGTGTGAATTGGTAATGGCACATCGAGTAGCTGCAGCCTGCAGGCGTCCCGGAATGACAAAATCAAAAGTTGGCAGCCCTACCAGAAACCCATTCAGAATCGCTCCCAGTTCATCCATGATGTTACCAACAGTTCTTTATCAGCCTGTAAAACACTGATGTATCAACCCTGGGAGGTCACCAAAATGCGAGTTTAGTTTGGGGTGATAGGTCAGACGACACATAACACTAACATTTAATCAACGAGTAAGACCAATTTTTACATTTTTAACCCATTAGTGCCCAAAGTTGTAAAACACAGTAAATTAAGCTGTAGTTTCAGTAATTTCAACAACTTGGTGCAGTAACATGGTTGGTAACTTTTTTATGCTTATTGATTCCTGCTTCGACATGAGTAGGCCCACTTTCCATACTGTCCGTTATAACGGACGTCGGGCACTAGGACTAAAAAAGACCATCTTTTTGGAGCCCCAGAAAATATTTTTCGGGGCCGCAGACCGAATCTCAGTCCCAACAAATTTAGAAATATAGCCCCTCCAAGAACGGAAACCAAACTCCGCCCATTGAGATAGGCATACGGCACTTGATTAGTCATCATACAAACCTCATAGCCTCTTGCAGCTACTCAAGAAAATACAACACGGGATGATTATAGCTAAAAAAAATTACAGAGTCCGATGCTGAAGTAAAAATAAGGGCAAGGAGAAAATTTTCAAACTGCAGCTAGAGCAGTGGTTTAAATTTGATAACCTTTCAAGCAGTTTTTCTTGTGATTATATAATTATTAGATTGCTTTCAAAATAGTTGTCTTGAAGTTTCTTAGCCGATCGTGAGACGTCAAACATTAGAAAAAAGTTATTGATTCCAACTAGCCTATAGTAGAAAGGTCATCGATAAAAAGGATGAACTCGCAAACATTTTTCTGCATTCGCTAAAATCCTTTACGGCAATTATTGCAGTTACATACTTTAAATACTGGGTTGGATGGATCCGATTTGACCAGGGTCTATGACAACAGAGGCGTTAACCTGGACAGAAATTTGCTCGGCATATTAAAGCACTTAAGAGCAAGGTACTGAACCAGTTTTTTTAAAATAATACTGGGTTAAAATTGAAGACCCTAATTATTAGACGCTTTGAAAATTCGACGAAAGGTGTCCCATTTATAATAGGATACCTGCGTCGTCGGCATCTAGTGTGAAGTGACAACAGTGATAATTTATACGATAACACCACCTAAGATCAATCCCTCGTTTGTGGTTGAAAAACACGATAATCCTTGCTTTGTGGTCAGCAAATCGAAGAGGAAACACCAGCGACTATCGGTCAATTTCTTTGCCAATACCCAATTGTGTACGCGGATGAATATTTGCTGACATTGGATGATTTGGTTTCTTGCATTTCAACGAAAATGTCTGGTAGCAAAGACCATTGGTGTCGCCCTCCTCTTTTTGTCTGGCTTGGGACTGGCACTGTCAAATTACGAACAGTGACAGTTGTTATAAATATTATCATAATTTTATTATTTCGACGCTATGCATAGCTTGGATCGACTCGTTTGTGAGGTGTGCTAAAGACAACTGCGGGTGAAAGAACGATGCATGAAAGACAATATGAATAATTAGTTATGGCTTCAGTTATTTAGGCATACCCTAGCAGCCACGACATTTTCGCTGATAATAATCTTAAACCGAACGCGCTAATTGAACACCTTTTAAATTATTTCTAGTGATGCTAAAATAACCACCAACGCGATGATTCCTATTATTCCTCGTCACAAAAGAGTGTATAAGTTCTCAATTGTGGGTAGATATATATTATACATTATACATTGTATAACATTAGCGCTAGAAAGAGTATGACGTATCTGCCCTGCAGTCTGATGTGAAGTCATCAATTAACGATGATCTTATTCGAAACAACCAATCATATGCGATTTCTCGTTCCGACCAATCACAGTCTTACAACTTCGATCTAGAAAAACAATTAAAATAATATCAAAATTTGTATAATTCGAACATGTCGATGTTACATGTTACTTGTGAATATTGCAAGAAAACAGCAATATTCACAAGAAAACATCGACATGTTCGAATCATTATAAAAATGCTGATATTATTTTAGTTATTTTGCTGATCGATGCTGTAAGACTGTGATTGGTCGGTATGAGAAATCGCCAATGATTGGTCGGTGCGAATTAGACAGATATCTTCTTCATAACAGTTAGGCTACTATGTTACCGCCGGCGGCATTGAGCATGCATGCATACAAACCAAAGAAATGATCTATCACCTGGGAAAGTTAGATCGACTTTAACGATTCCAACAATCACAAGGTGTTCCTAAGGCTACTAAGCAATGGGTCACATGGAGCTTCTTCATTCATTCATTCATTCTTTCCGAAAACCTATATAGCGCCCCTTCAATGAGCATACTCAGAGGCGCTCCCAGCCCAGCCACAGCTAAAAAGAAAGGTCTTGTGCAACTGGTAGAAAGCAGGCAAATTATTCCGAGGTAGTAAGCGTAGTGAAAGCGGGAACCCATTCCATGTGGACGGGCCAACAACCCGAGAAGGCTCGACGCTGTCTGGTAGCATTATACACCTTCAAAACGCTATCCATCAATATTATATTTATTCGTCAGAATCAACGTATATTTATATCAATCTCGAAAATTATACACTGCTGATAAACGATACTATTCCGTAACACAAATTAACGAGGGCATCATCGTCTCTTTATTCTCTCTGCTTAAGGATATTGTCATCAACACAGTCTGATGCCGTTAGTGTATCAAACGAGATTGGGAATCGATTGCGACTCATTGTTAAACTGTTGACTAACTTTCTTATGACCTACTCTCGTCAAACAGCAACAATCTAACTGTAAATAGTAAGCAACGATAATTCCCTCAGTCATCATTCATTTCGAGAATGTATATAGCGCCTCTTCAAGAAGCCTACACAAAGGCGTTCTCAGCTCAGCCACAGCTAAAAAATAAGGATTTAAGCAACTTATTAAAAGCGGGCGAATTTAACCTATGCATTAGTCGCAAGGTTAGCGGGAGACCATTCCAGATAGCGAGACCCACAATAGAAAAGGCTCGGCGCTGTCTGGTAGAAGTGCTAGCTCGAGGAACCAAAAGGTCCCCCGAAGTCGTAGAGCGAAGAGTTCGACCGGATGCAAGGTCGGAGACAGGTCGACAAAGGCTTGACAGGTATGATGGAGCACAATCAAGAAAGCATCGCCAAACAAATGCAGCAACTCGGTAGGAGATGCGCTGTGAAATAGGGAACTTGTTAATTTGCTTAGTACGGCATATGCTACGGTTAGAGATATTTTAAATAACAATTATTTATGCCAAAACCAACGGAAAAAAATAAATTTCTTCCATTGCTATTTTAAGTATTACAGAATTATTCAAAATCGTGAATTCTACACATTAAAATATGCACTAGAGTATAATTGAGAACTGATAACAACCGGTTCTTGTCCCAGACGAATTTTTATATCAAGATAAAATAATTAATAAAGGTGTGTAAATTAATGAGACGATTATATAGTGCGTGACGATTATTATGGCCATATACGGGTTAAATACGCTTGAAAACCCTGACATGGGTTATTGTGCTTTACAATAAAGGTTTATGGCATTGCTCTAGATATTTTAAAGAATTCAGAAAAATGTAAAAAAATAACAAAGATCATTAGCGTCCCCTCCTCCTTTCTGCATGTTTGGGACTAGCACTCTTAAAAATGACCTTCCTCTATCGCTAAGGGATAAGATATATATATTATGATGACTCGTTTTCTCACGTCATTGTCTCGCTCTTTGAAGGCATTTCCCCCTCAGTTTCTGTGCTGAGAGTTTCTCTAAATAGTCATCCTACGAAGGCATTATACACATCTATGGATCCGACGATAATGTTTCCAGATTAATAGAAGTCTCTCTAATTACTGCATACATTATAATCCACGACATTTAATACCGCGACAGTTAACTATTTCGGACAGTTAGACCCATCGATAATAATAAATCCGTACAAACGATAAAGTTTTAGACAACTAATTTCCAAAAATTGTTGACGACTTGAATCGACGATTTCAACCTAATACAATGATTATGACGACGTCCGAAGCCTCGACCCAAATGCACACCACATACCCTGATGGATCTGGATTAATTTTGTTTGCAGACTTTATAAATAGTATTGTATCATTTCTTAATAGAGGTGTTCAAATCAAAGATATATTTCCTTTAAAACTAATATTCAACGTTCGATGACATTTCATGACTTCGGCTTGAATTCAACGTTTCCTATGGCTTTCAATTCACTCCGGCTTATAACTTCGCCGCTGGTTGCACTCTGCTAGTGCCAGTCCCAAGCCTGGATAAAGGAGGAGAGCGTCGCTAATGATCTTTGTTAGTTTTTGTTACCACACAGTGACGTTAAACTGCAACTACCGTTACTACTTCGGCTTATACCTGTTTGAGTAAACTTTCTGCTATATACTTTTTGTGATATACACTTAAATGACATGAAGTCTGAGTTCGACTAATTATGAGGCGAGAAATATTATGTGCTTTAGAGATACTACGACAACGTTCCCATTCTTTTAGGAATACACTGAGTCCTATCCTACTAGAGGCGCTTTATAAATGTTTAAATACAATGCAATACAATCATCTGCGTTAATCATTACGGTACCGCGACAAATAATACCGCGACAAATAATTATAACCGGACAGTTAATCCCACCGACTATTAATCCCGCGACGGTTAATCATACCGGCAATAATATTAATCGTCCAGCATTTATACCTGTGACATTCAGTACATGAACATATCGGTACGAATATTTGTACGATTGTAATATTATTGTTGTCCACAGAGCCTATGTTCAGGTATCAGTTGTACGCCTGTACAGTGTACATAGAGCGGATGAACGAGGAGAGAGGTACTTGTACAATCATTACAAAGAGGATTTTAAGCCGGTGTCACGAAATAAAGTCTCCCCCGATACAAAGTCTCCCCCGAAACAGAGTCTCCCCCTGGCTGAAACTCTGTATTGGAAGAAATTCTATGAAGTAAAAGTATTATATGTTTTCTTGTTATATTATCTGGCAACGTAAACTAACCGTTTAACCTGCTCATCTCTGAATTTGATGCAACTGTAGCCAATTTTACGCTGAACGGGGGAGACTTTATTTCGTGGACGGCGGACATATTCTCTCCCCCACGGAGACTTTATTTCAGAATATACTCTCCGGGGGCGAATTTATTCTGGAACAGATCCTCCGGGGGAGAGTCTGTTTCGAAATAAAGTCTCCGGGGGAGACTTTTAGGGGGAGACTCTGTCACGCGACACCTGTTATGCGAAGTCCAATCAGACAAAAGTTTCAGTGACATGCAGACGAATTTCGCTTGCGATAGCAAAGGGAGATCCATCGTAATTATGAAAGCACTAAACATCGTTCCAATGCCACAGGAGCCATGGCCTGGCAATGTGACAAATCAGTTCGGTTGAATTGCAAGGTCGTCTAGCAACACGAGGTCCTCACAATTATAGTAATAAAATAAGTTGATTACAACATGTCCAACCAGGGATGTGGTTTCACGGAGTTAAGATAAGATAAGATAATGTTCTTCATAGAATTTAATATTTATTTTTGTCCCCGCCAGAAAACTTTTAAAACAACTTCATTTAGGTATTAATGGTGTGCAAGTTGAGCTTACAAGTTAGCTCGAAAGTCGGTTCGTTCGCATTATTAGCATTTATATAGCGCCCCTTCAAGAAACTACTCAGAGGCGCTCCCAGCCCAGCCACGGCAAAAGAAAAAAGATTTAAGGGACTTAAGGAATAAGGATTGACTGGTCAGGTGAAGGAGATGGAGGTTAGGGGGGAGGTCATTATTGAGCAGATGGATTTCTTCTAGTTAATAATCATGGCCAATATTGCTCTTCAATTACTTTTACTTAATTGTCACTGTCTTTAGAATGCGATTTTGCTGTAGTAGTATTAAGTGTCGCCGTAATAAACGTCGAGTGATTATACGTCAATGGGTTTGACTTTCGCGGGATCTAACTGACCGGTATAATTATCTGTCGCGGTATTAAATGTCATGGATTCGTCATCACATACTCATTACCGTCATTTCTCAGATTTTGCATGATTACCGAATGCTTGAGGTTAACGTTGCGATTGGTAAACAATGCGTGTGTTGGAAATACATTACAGTTTATTATTGTTATTATTGTTATTTGTAGTATGGCTGTTAGCACTTTAATCATCGTCTTGATCATAGATCTCAAGATTGTCTAAGACTGGAACAAGTAGGTTTATTAATTTGTTACCAATAATTAGATTGCCAGCGAATACAACGCACTGTTCTTCATAGAACTCAATATTTACATTTGTCCCCGCCAGAAAACTTTTAAAACAACTTAATTTAGATATTAATGGTGTGCAAGTTGAGCTTACAGATTTAATTCCATTGTGCGTTTGGCTTTAAGTTATTCCATGCAGATTTTAACAGGCAGTAAACAAAACTATTGTTTATTTAATTTAACGCCTTTGCATCATCGTTTCATCGATATATTGTCATCAACGGCTTTTGTTGTTATAAGACGAAGATAAATTCTGGCTTAATAGAAAAATCGACGGCATTTGATGCCATTTACTAGCGTTAAACGCTGCACATACTGCACTGAAAGAACCTGCAGTTGGGCACTCTTTTAAAGTGACATCTTTTCATATAAAACCGAGGCAGTGGCTCATCGGGTTCAATTATTAAATTGTGTCGTAAATTCATCATTACACACTTATTACTGGTTTGCCTCCGACAGCGCTTGTTCCAAGCCTGGATAATGGAGGAGGTCGACTTTTTAAATCATCGTTGCTTTGACACAGTATCGTTAAACAGTAACAAACATCGAGTTAATCAGGATTTCAGGCAGAACATGTCAAAATGCATATGGCATGTTTGAGCACTTGTTATAGCGCCACTTCGAGATGCCCGCACAGAAGCGCTCCCGACAACAGCGTGGCCACTGAATTTGCGCTTCACTCCGAAGCGCATGATCAATTGCGCGTGAAGTACTTGCTTAAGGTTCATACAATACAATACAATTCAATACAATACAAGATATTGGCAAAATTTGGTGTTTTTTTGCCAACCCTACATATTTAAAAACATCCGCTAGTGCCCCGTATTTGCAAGGTTTTTTTAAAGTATTTTTTAGAACTTCACATTCCCTTCCTTTTCTTTTCCCATTCTCTATGGCAGACGACTCACAATCAGATTGCAATTTCTTCTTTTTTATACTTCTTTTCACTGCACAGAAGTGTTTATAAAACTGCACAAATCCATGTTGTGTACAACTGCACTCTAAAAAGCCTCGCACCTTCGGTAGTACACGTATGAAGCATGGAGAAGAAGGAAGGGAGACATTAGCATCTCTGTTCTTAGATGTAAGCAACGGGGCTCAGATAACGAAAACTCAAAAATGGTGAACTTTCTAACACTCGTAAAACAGAACCCACAGACTTCCATCCTGAAAAAAACCAGATTAGAATATCTGGGAACCATAAACAATGTCCAATACAATGACTAAAATTGCGTATAGTAATCTATCATGAAAGAATTATGATGTATTATAATAATTATATTGATAGCGTTTCAATGACGTTGCGTTACATAAGAATGAGTTACAGAAGCCTAGCGATGATCTTTGGGCATAAAAGGCCGTTGTCGTCCTTAGTGAGAAATGTTTGTGTAGCTATCGACGCAATAAAACTTAGCAACAAGTCGATTCTCGAAGCAAATTGTTCTGTCTAATTCTTTGGCGTGTGTGCTTTCTATCTGTTTAACGACGCTGCGACGCAGTGGACATTACCAACCCTCCCATTTATTTTGTCTTTGGACTGGCAATCCATGGGAACAGCAATGGCGAATTGAACGAGTCTAACGACGCGGTAAGAAATTTATCTCAGACTGGCTGTAACGGGATTGGCTGACATCTGTCTAAAATGTAGTCACATTGACTGCAAACATTTGAAATTATATGCTATTTCAGTACCTATTACATTGCTTTATGCTTGTCCCAGTATAACGACACAACGTGGTAACAAAAGTCATTGGCTTGGCCCTCCTACTTGATCAAGAACGGTCTGTTTAAGAAATATAAATTACAGCCTGACCTCTTTCAATTGTATATTTATAGCGCTGAGCGACACATTTAAAGGTGTGTTATTGTCGTAGACTCTATAATTAGCTGGAGATCAATCTCGAGCTAAGAAAGTAAATAAATAAGTAAGTAAGTAAGTAAGTAAGTACGTAAGTAAGCAAGCAGGCAAGCAAGTAAGTAAGTAAGTAAGTAAGTAAGTAAGTAAGTAAGTAAGTAAGTAAGTAAGTAAGTAAGTAAGTAAGTAAGTAAGTAAGTAAGTAAGTAAGAATATTCTTTAATGTACCAGCTGCAAAACGCACTCTGGCTTACAAGCATATAAAAGACACGACACATACAAAAACAAATAGATGACAGGCCAATGGATGGATCCGATTTGACCAGGGTCTATGACAACAGAGGTCGTGACCCTGGACATAAATTTGTCTGGCATATTACAGCACTTATAGACTTTTTATTATCACAGGCTAAGCTATATATTCTGTTTATTTACACAAACCTTTATAGCTATTCAAAGGTGTTCAGCAGAAATATATTATTTAAACGAAGCAGTGACTACGCGCTAAACTGTTTCAAAACCAGAGTTGAATCCTACGAGATTTGTTAGAAGTCAACGTTAGCACAACTAGGAGACCATGCATTTGGTTTACTATCATAGGCAGATCCTACAGTTTTCAACAGTAAATCACTTCCAAAATGTAGAACTGAGCAAAAGACAGTAACTCGAAACCAAGTTTCGTTTTTGTGGTTATCTGGAGGTGTCATCTATGCCCATAGCTATTCGAATTGTCATGGATACTTAACTGAAAGCACACGAATGTTCATTTGCATCACCACATGCAGGGAGCTACTGTGTTAAATTCTTCTGAAGCTGCGCAAGATATTGTACGATAACTTTATATATACTCAAGGCAAATCTGCTGTTGGTCTTTTTGGCCGTCTTTGAAATGCAACAGACTATGTAGACGTACTCGTTTTTTGCTTTAGTTTATGTTTGACAAACCTGAGTCGTAGCGAAGTAGGCCAGCGCATAATCCTCTAAATAATAAGTTGCTGTCAAGCTTTTTAAAGGTATACAATTGTGCACTTTTACTTTGAGGTGAAACTCTGTGTTTATCCATGCTTGGGTAAATGGTGTGTCAGACATTCGCATTCATTACGTCACTTTTTACAACAAATCTGACTAGACGTGGGCCTTAGTGCTCGGGTGTAAGCGCTGTAGAGGTTTTTTTTATATAAAAAGGACAGTTTAAGATAATGCACCCGAGTAAGCCATCGGTATATTGCGTTAAGACAATGGTAGGCCTACACTATTATATGTTGCTGCTACTTTCTTTGAGAATTTACTTCCGCTAATTTACTTTGTACATTCGCGTATCTTTAAAGCCATTACAAGTTTTCTCTTTAGTTGACAAAATTAATCATCATCATCTTGACCATCCTCATTGCTGCAGATCGGAGACCAGAGCCAACGACGGCAGTTTCCTCCATCTCTCTAATAACTCCTTATGCAATCCGTCATCAACAACTGCATCCACTCCTCAACAGTGTCCATCCATTGTCTTTTCGGTCTACCTCGGACTTTTGTACCTCGGGCTCTTTTTTCATCCACAAATCAGTCTTTTTCTTATATATCCGCGTCAAGCGTAATTTTAAAGGTGTCCAATCGTCAATCTACCAAACTAGTTTGATGTTGAAAGGTTGCTCGTTGCTCTTATCTCTTAATTCAGCATCAGACTTTGTTACTTTTATGCTACGACCATCGTGCCTTGACTTTGCTTGAGTGATTTCATGAGACGATGGGGTGCTTACAAGGCCGTAGCAAGGATTTGATTTCGGGGGTGTTTTTGCCCCGGCCGAAAAATTGATGACCTTTTTTTAGCCATCCGACCAAAATCTTCAGAAAATGTCACAAATTTCCCTTCCTAAAAACCGGATGACCTTTTTTATAGTCATCTGGCCGAGAAATCGTCAGAAATTGTCACTAATTAATTCAATATTTTTACATTTTTCTACATCATGAGCTTGTAAAAACATTAAAATTATTTTTTCCATTTTCAATTTCGGGGGTGTTCAAGCACCCAAAACACCCCCTTAACTACGGCATTGGGTTCTTACATGACCGATGGGCATAGCATCTCCTTCCGATCCCAACCTTATCTTCCGTCCCTTCTACTTTCTTCATCGAATTTGTCTTCGTTTGATGGAAACAGGAAACAGCAAACAGGAATTATACTTTACTGTGCAATCCCAATGACAAACAAAATTCCTCGATTAACGCTCTGCCATCTGCGCTTAAGTGGCAGCGGAAAACTGCCCTAATCAGGACATGGTGAGCCAAACCCAGACACACAGAAGCAAAATGTCTAATAGACAGTCGGTCGAAAGCTTAGACTTTTGCTAATCTGGCAATGCCAGTCCAAAGCCCGGGGACAGGGGAGGGCGACATTACTCATCCTTATATAATTATGACACATATTGTCGTGAAAGTGTCCTTATGGAATTCCCTTCCATCCACTCGGCGTGGGACTCTACTCTCTGGATCACTATCTCTCTCTCTCTTTCTCTGTCTGTCTGTCTGTATGTCTGTCTGTCTGTCTGCCTGTCTGTCTGTCTGTCTGTCTGTCTCTCTCTCTCTCTCTCTCTCTCTTTTTCTCTCTCATAAATACGTGTTTATTTTTGCTATGGGTTATGGCACTGGGAGCGGCGTAAGAGCAATTACTAATTACATTACATAAACAACGAGAAGCAGACAAACGATTATGAAGTCACACAGGTAGATAAGCGGACAAACCAGCAGACAGTCAGGCGGACAAACCAACAGACAGTCAGGCGGACAAACCAGCAGACAGTCAGGCGGACAAACCAGCAGACAGTCAGGCGGACAAACCAGCAGACAGTCAATCGGACAAACCAGCATACAGTCAGGCGGACAAACCAGCAGACAGTCAATCGGACAAACCAGCATACAGTCAGGCGGACAAACCAGCAGACAGTCAATCGGACAAACCAACAGACAGTCAGGCGGACAAACCAGCAGACAGTCAGGCGGACAAACCAGCAGACAGTCAGGCGGACAAACCAGCAGACAGTCAGGCGGACAAAAACCAGCAGACAGTCAGGCGGACAAACCAGCAGACAGTCAGGCGGACAAACCAGCAGACAGTCAGGCGGACAAACCAGCAGACAGTCAGGCGGACAAACCAGCAGACAGTCAATCGGACAAACCAGCAGACAGTCAGGCGGACAAAAACCAGCAGACAGTCAGGCGGACAAAAACCAGCAGACAGTCAGGCGGACAAAAACCAGCAGACAGTCAGGCGGACAAACCAGCAGACAGTCAGGCGGACAAACCAGCAGACAGTCAGGCGGACAAACCAGCAGACAGTCAGGCGGACAAACCAGCAGACAGTCAGGCGGACAAACCAGCATACAGTCAGGCGGACAAACCAGCAGACAGTCAATCGGACAAACCAGCATACAGTCAGGCGGACAAACCAGCAGACAGTCAATCGGACAAACCAGCATACAGTCAGGCGGACAAACCAGCAGACAGTCAATCGGACAAACCAACAGACAGTCAGGCGGACAAACCAGCAGTCAGGCGGACAAACCAGCAGACAGTCAGGCGGACAAACCAGCAGACAGTCAGGCGGACAAACCAGCATACAGTCAGGCGGACAAACCAGCAGACAGTCAATCGGACAAACCAGCATACAGTCAGGCGGACAAACCAGCAGACAGTCAATCGGACAAACCAGCATACAGTCAGGCGGACAAACCAGCAGACAGTCAATCGGACAAACCAACAGACAGTCAGGCGGACAAACCAGCAGACAGTCAGGCGGACAAACCAGCAGACAGTCAGGCGGACAAACCAGCAGACAGTCAGGCGGACAAACCAGCAGACAGTCAGGCGGACAAACCAGCAGACAGTCAGGCGGACAAACCAGCAGACAGTCAGGCGGACAAACCAGCATACAGTCAGGCGGACAAACCAGCAGACAGTCAATCGGACAAACCAGCATACAGTCAGGCGGACAAACCAGCAGACAGTCAATCGGACAAACCAGCATACAGTCAGGCGGACAAACCAGCAGACAGTCAATCGGACAAACCAGCATACAGTCAGGCGGACAAACCAGCAGACAGTCAGGCGGACAAACCAGCAGACAGTCAGGCGGACAAACCAGCAGACAGTCAGGCGGACAAACCAGCATACAGTCAGGCGGACAAACCAGCAGACAGTCAATCGGACAAACCAGCATACAGTCAGGCGGACAAACCAGCAGACAGTCAATTGGACAAACCAGCATACAGTCAGGCGGACAAACCAGCAGACAGTCAATCGGACAAACCAACAGACAGTCAGGCGGACAAACCAGCAGACAGTCAGGCGGACAAACCAGCAGACAGTCAGGCGGACAAACCAGCAGACAGTCAGGCGGACAAACCAGCAGACAGTCAGGCGGACAAACCAGCAGACAGTCAGGCGGACAAACCAGCAGACAGTCAGGCGGACAAACCAGCATACAGTCAGGCGGACAAACCAGCAGACAGTCAATCGGACAAACCAGCATACAGTCAGGCGGACAAACCAGCAGACAGTCAATCGAACAAACCAGCATACAGTCAGGCGGACAAACCAGCAGACAGTCAATCGGACAAACCAGCAGACAGTCAGGCGTACAAACCAGCAGACAGTCAATCGGACAAACCAACAGACAGTCAGGCGGACAAACCAGCAGACAGTCAGGCGGACAAACCAGCAGACAGTCAGGCGGACAAACCAGCATACAGTCAGGCGGACAAACCAGCAGACAGTCAATCGGACAAACCAGCATACAGTCAGGCGGACAAACCAGCAGACAGTCAATCGGACAAACCAGCATACAGTCAGGCGGACAAACCAGCAGACAGTCAATCGGACAAACCAACAGACAGTCAGGCGGACAAACCAACAGACAGTCAGGCGGACAAACCAGCAGACAGTCAGGCGGACAAACCAGCAGACAGTCAGGCGGACAAACCAGCAGACAGTCAGGCGGACAAACCAGCAGACAGTCAGGCGGACAAACCAGCAGACAGTCAGGCGGACAAACCAGCAGACAGTCAATCGGACAAACCAGCATACAGTCAGGCGAACAAACCAGCAGACAGTCAATCGGACAAACCAGCATACAGTCAGGCGGACAAACCAGCAGACAGTCAATCGGACAAACCAGCATACAGTCAGGCGGACAAACCAGCAGACAGTCAGGCGGACAAACCAGCAGACAGTCAGGCGGACAAACCAGCAGACAGTCAGGCGGACAAACCAGCATACAGTCAGGCGGACAAACCAGCAGACAGTCAATCGGACAAACCAGCATACAGTCAGGCGGACAAACCAGCAGACAGTCAATCGGACAAACCAGCATACAGTCAGGCGGACAAACCAGCAGACAGTCAATCGGACAAACCAACAGACAGTCAGGCGGACAAACCAGCAGACAGTCAGGCGGACAAACCAGCAGACAGTCAGGCGGACAAACCAGCAGACAGTCAGGCGGACAAACCAGCAGACAGTCAGGCGGACAAACCAGCAGACAGTCAGGCGGACAAACCAGCAGACAGTCAGGCGGACAAACCAGCATACAGTCAGGCGGACAAACCAGCAGACAGTCAATCGGACAAACCAGCATACAGTCAGGCGGACAAACCAGCAGACAGTCAATCGGACAAACCAGCATACAGTCAGGCGGACAAACCAGCAGACAGTCAATCGGACAAACCAGCAGACAGTCAGGCGGACAAACCAGCATACAGTCAGGCGGACAAACCAGCAGACAGTCAATCGGACAAACCAGCATACAGTCAGGCGGACAAACCAGCAGACAGTCAATCGGACAAACCAGCATACAGTCAGGCGGACAAACCAGCAGACAGTCAATCGGACAAACCAGCAGACAGTCAGGCGGACAAACCAGCAGACAGTCAATCGGACAAACCAACAGACAGTCAGGCGGACAAACCAGCAGACAGTCAGGCGGACAAACCAGCAGACAGTCAGGCGGACAAACCAGCAGACAGTCAGGCGGACAAACCAGCAGACAGTCAGGCGGACAAACCAGCAGACAGTCAGGCGGACAAACCAGCAGACAGTCAGGCGGACAAACCAGCAGACAGTCAGGCGGACAAACCAGCATACAGTCAGGCGGACAAACCAGCATACAGTCAGGCGGACAAACCAGCATACAGTCAGGCGGACAAACCAGCAGACAGTCAATCGGACAAACCAGCATACAGTCAGGCGGACAAACCAGCAGACAGTCAATCGGACAAACCAGCAGACAGTCAATCGGACAAACCAACAGACAGTCAGGCGGACAAACCAGCAGACAGTCAGGCGGACAAACCAGCAGACAGTCAGGCGGACAACCCAGCATACAGTCAGGCGGACAAACCAGCAGACAGTGAGGCGGACAAACCAACAGACAGTCAGGCGGACAAACCAGCAGACAGTGAGGCGGACAAACCAACAGACAGTCAGGCGGACAAACCAGCAGACAGTCAGGCGGGCAAACCAACAGACAGTCAGGCGGACAAACCAGCAGACAGTCAGGCGGGCAAACCAGCAGACAGTCAGGCGGGCAAACCAACAGACAGTCAGGCGGGCAAACCAACAGACAGTCAGGCGGACAAACCAGCAGACAGTCAGGCGGGCCTGGCTATGATTGTGTACGATAAAATTATGTTTTTCGCTGGCCATCTGTCGAAACCTTGCGCACTAAACTATGGCGCTATAGAAGTTGCAGCTCATATAAATACGTGTCCGACAAACAGAAACCCAGCCACTGTGTTCACCTTGTCAGTGCCAGTCCCCAGCCTGGATGAGAGAGGAGGGCGACGCTAATTATCTTTGTTATTACTTATTGATGTTGAACTGAAACTGCAAGGCTGCTCGTGCCCATAAAATAATCATGAGGTACTATGTCCACTTTTTAAATTTCAGCCTAAAGCTATGTCCATTATCGGGTTGACATTGGCCATCTTCTCAGAAGTATATAATAGCTGCTTTCTTTAGGGGACAGACAAATAGCCTTACAGAGATAGGCTACACACAGGCACCAGTATAATTTAGCGATGCGGCAAATTTAGGTTGCAGACTAATTATAGACCAAAGTGATACATTGAAACTTTGCCAGAGGCAACGATGACGTAATGATTCTGATGATAATGAATAATAATCCGATCATAATAAACGATGACGTAATGATTGCGTCATCGTTTTTATGACCGGATTATTATTACTTATTGATAAACCTGCGAAGCCTACGGTTACGCCTAAATGTGAATCAGACCCGGAATTTTTTTAACGAAATAAATACCAAATTAAATATGTGCACGTTGTGTGCTCGGAAAACTCTTGACTCGATCGTATTTCATCGAAAGGTAGATCTATAAATAATTCCTAACATAAAATTTATCATTATTGTCCAATTTTTTATTTCCTTTTTTATCATTGATTTGTTATTGTGACCGTCGCCGTTAAAATATGATGTCGTGAAGAATGTGTTCTCTATTTAAGTTGCGTTTGTGTCAGCTCAACACTTCTAATAAACGATAACGATTGATTGATCGATTGACTGATTGACTGATTGACTGATTGGTCGATTAATAAATTAATTGATTGACTGATTGAATGACTGACTGATTGATAAATCGATTAATTGATTGGATGATTGACGGATTGATTGACTGATTGGTTGATTGTTTGTTTGATAGATTGATTTACTGGCTGATTCTTTCATTTATTTATTTATTTGTTTATTTGTTTGTTTATTTATTTGTTTTATTGTCTTATTTATTGAAGGAACTGGCGCAAGTGAAGCATTCCGAAATTTCATTAGAATCTGCCAACATTTGGTCGAAATTCTTCGGGTAACTGTTCGGCCGAGACAGACGATACTGGACTGGTGGATGATGGAGGACGGCTACCAAAGCTGAAGGAGAAGGCACAACGGAGGATGGAGTGGCGACATTTTGCATTCGAACCTGCCTATGGACAGAGAACCCGAAGAAGAAGACCTGTTCGACCAACTTTCGACTTGACTTGATCGCAGTTCGTCGAAAGGTAGACCTAGTTAAGTTCAGTCGAACGATTACAGATTAATTCTAAGTTTATCGATGTTTTCAACTTAGGTAAGTTTACACAGATCGACTGAACGATTTCTTTTAAACTACAAATCAGGGTAAGAATTGTCGTGGAGGTTGCTCTAATTCAGGTCAGTACAATAGTATTTTGTTTTGTTTTCAGTTTTATATAATTTTATATTTACATTATTCTAAATGTTTCAATTGTAAAATTTGTCGCCAGTATAACGTGTGGGCACTATAACAATAGTCAGGTTTGCGAACTAAAGTCACTATGAATGTCTTGTGTGGCCTACATGTAGGCCTACCATACGATCCCTGCCCACCGCTCTACGGGCACCATAATTTTAAGATCGGCTGACCCCAATATGACGAGAACCTGTATTAGGCCTATTATGAAAAGCGTTACGATTGTTCGCTTTCAGAAATCTCGCTGACATAATGTTTCACTTTCAGATTGCCTAAGACATAATTCTTTATCCAGTGATTTTGCATCACTGCTTATGAATGTTTAACGACACCGTGTCATACAAAGTATGATCATTTTGTGTCGTCCTCCTCTTTTATACACGCTTATGACTGGGACTTCCACAAAACTGTTATAGCGGTGGAGTTCAAGTCGATTAGTGGCTGTCTCATTTTAACACGTTCACCGCCTACACGCCATGTTAAATGACTGAATCCGGTGCGAGATATCTCGTACTGGGCGGTGAACGTGTACCAGAGCATGTCTACCCTTTTAGACGGTCGACTAATGGCAATATTCGTCAGCAGGTGTAGGCTACTGGGTCAGGATAAATTAAAGTGCCATGACCCAGGGAGAAGCTCGGCGAGCCCCTTCCAAGAATATTTCCGCAAGACTAGATCTTAAATTTTGATGTTTCAGCGTACAAAATTAATGTGCAAATTGGGTAGCAAAAAATAAATTTTGAATTATTATCATTATGATTATCATTATCATTATCGATATCATTATCAATATCAATATCACTATCATTATCATCATTATCAATGCCATTATCCTTATCATTTTCAATGCCATTATCTTTGTCAATATCATTATCATTTTCATTATCACTATCATTATCATTATCATTGTCATGATCAATTGTCATTATCAATATCATTATCATGATCTTTATTATTAGATCTTTGTTTTCGGTGGACTAAAGGGTCCACGGCCAGAAATTGACAACAAAATAAAAAAAATGGCTGGTGTTTGATGGATGGATGGATCCGATTTGACCATGGTCTATGACAACAGAGGCCGTTACCCTGGACAGAAATTTGCTCGGCATATTACAGCACTTAAGAGCTTTCTTCTGTCGAAGTTTTTTAGATGGTGTTTGAGATATTCTGCATGAACTTATATAGAAGTCGCAGCACAATAAAGAGGTGTCCAGAAAGTCAGACATGAAATTCGATACTAGGTTGCGTATATCAATATTCGGGACGTTCCCCTCCCTCACTCATTCCCTCTCTCCTTTTCATTATAATTATCATTATCACTATCACTATCTCTATCATTTTCTTTATCAATATCTTTATCATTATCGTTCTCGATGTCATTGTCTTCACCATTGTCGATATCATTATCATAATCTTTATCATTATCATTACTATTAACATTATCATTATAATTTTCATTACTATTATCATTATCATTATCATTAACATTATCATTTTCGTTAACGTTATCATTTTAATAATCATTATCATTATCAGAATCATTTTCTTTATCATTATCATTATCACAATCATTATCAATATCATAATCATTATCGTTATCGTTATCGTTATCGCTATCGTTAACGTTGTCGTTATCGTTTTCATTATCATTATCATTATCATTATCATTATCAATATCATTGACATTATCATTGTCAATATTATAATGACAATCTTTATCATTATCATTTTTGTCATTTTTATCATTATCATAATCATTATCACAATCATTATCATTGTAATTATCATTTTCATTATCATTATCATTATCTTTATCATTATCATTATCATTATCATAATCATTATCATTATCATTAATCTTGTCATTATCAATTTTAATACCATTGTCACTCTCATTATCATTATCATTATCATCTTCACTATCATTTTCATTATCACTATCACTATCACTAACTCTATCATTTTCGTTATCAATATCTTTATCTTTATCATTATCCTTCTCGATGTCATTGTCTTCACCATTGTCGATATCATTATCATAATCTTTATCATTATCATTACTATTTACTTTATCAGTATCATTTTCATTACCATTATTATTATCATTATCATTAACATTATAATTTTCGTTATCATTATTTTTTTAATAATCAATATCATTATCATAATCATTTTCTTTATCCTTATCATTTTCACTGTCATTATCATAATCATTTTTCTACTGATAATCTTTATCATTATCATTTTTGTCAATATTGTCATTATCATAATCATCATCACTATCATTATCATTCTTATTATCATTTCATTATCATAATCGTTATCATTATCTTTTACTTTATCATTATCATTATCATTATCATAATCATTATCATTATCATTATCTTTATCATTATCGTTTTCATTTTCAATTTCAATGCCATTATCACTATCATTATCATTATCATTGGCATTTTCACTATCATTTTCATTATCACTATCATCATCATTTTCATTTTCATTATCATTATCATTATCATTATCGTTAGCACTAGCATCGTCATTTTCGTAAGCATTACCATTCCATTGTCATTATCAATGTCATTATAATTATCATTATCAAGGTCATTATCGTTATCGTTATCGAAATCATTATCATTAATCATTATTATTAGATTTTTGTTTTCGATGGACTTAAGGGTCCAGCGCCAGAAATTGACAACGGAATCCAAAGAATGCTGGTGTTTGTGATATTCTGCATGAATTTATCAAGAAGTAGCAGCAGAATAAAGAGTTGTCCCAATGGTCAGTCATGATATTTACAACTAGGTTGCATATTTCAACATTCATACCGTTCCCCTCCCTCCCTCACTGCATGCCTCTATCATTACCATTATCTTTATCATTAACATTATCATTATCATTATTTTTTCATTATCATTATCATTTTCAATGCCATTATCTTTGTCAATATCATTATCATTTTCATTATCACTATCATTATCATTATCATTATCATTGTCACTATCAATTGTCATTATCAATATCATTATCATTATCGTTGTCATTAGATCTTTGTTTTCGGTGGACTTAAGGGTCCACGGCCAGAAATTGACAACAAAATAAAAGAAATGGCTGGTTTTTGCGATATTCTTCATGAACTTATATAGAAGTCGCAGCACAATAAAGAGGTGTCCAGAAAGTCAGACATGAAATTCGATACTAGGTTGCGTATATCAAAATTAGGGACGTTCCCCTCCCTCACTCACTCCCTCCCACCTTTTCATTATCATTATCACCATCACTAACTCTATCATTTTCGTTATCAATATCTTTATCATTATCGTTCTCGATGTCATTGTCTTCACCATTGTCGATATCATTATCATAATCTTTATCATTATCATTACTATTAACTTTATCATTATCAATTTCATTACCATTATCATTATCATTATCATTAACATTATAATTTTCGTTATCATTATCATTTTAATAATCAATATCATTATCATAATCATTTTCTTTATCTTTATCATTATCACTGTCATTATCATTGTAATTATCATTTTCATTATCATTATCATTATCATTATCATTATCATTATCATTATCATTATCATTATCATTATCATTTACTTTATCATTATCATTATCATAATCATTATCATTATATTTATCATTATCAATTTCATTTTCAATTTCAATACCATTATCACTATCGTTATCACTATCATCATCATCATTTTCATTTTCATTATCATTATCATTATCGTTATAGTTAGCACTAGCATCGTCATTTTCATTTTCATTAGCATTACCATTCCATTGTCATTATCAATGTCATTATAATTATCATTATCAAAGTCATTATCATTATCATTATCATTGTCACTATCAATTGTCATTATCAATATCATTATCATTATCGTTATCATTAGATCTTTGTTTTCGGTGGACTTAAGGGTCCACGACCAGAAATTGACAACAAAATAAAAGAAATGGCTGGTGTTTGCGATATTCTGCATGAACTTATATAGATGTCGCAGCACAATAAAGAGGTGTCCAGAAAGTCAGACATGAAATTCGCTACTAGGTTGCGTATATCAATATTCGGGACGTTCCCCTCCCTCACTCACTCCCTCCCTCCTCTTCATTATCATTATCACTATCACTATCACTAACTCTATCATTTTCGTTATCAATCTCTTTGTCTCTATCATTATCGTTCTCGATGTCATTGTCTTCACCATTGTCGATATCATTATCATAATCTTTATCATTATCATTACTATTAACTTTATCATTATCATTTTCATTACCATTATCATTATCATTGTCCTTATCATTAACATTATAATTTTCGTTATCATTATCATTTTAATAATCAATATCATTATCATAATCATTTTCTTTATCATTATCATTATCACTGTCATTATCATTGTAATTATCATTTTCATTATCATTATCATTATCATTATCATTATCATTTACTTTATCATTATCTTTATCATAATCATTATCATTATCTTTATCATAATCAATTTCATTTTCAATTTCCATACCATTATCACTATCGTTATCACTATCATCATCATTTTCATTTTCATTATCATTATCAATATCGTTATAGTTAGCACTAGCATCGTCATTTTCATTTTCATTAGCATTACCATTGCATTGTCATTATCAATGTCATTATAATTATCATTATCAAAGTCATTATCGTTATCGTTATCGATATCATTATCATTAATCATTATTTTTAGATTTTAGTTTTCGATGGACTTAAGGGTGCAGCGCCAGAAATTGACAACGGAATCCAAAAAATGCTGGTGTTTGTGATATTCTGCATGAATTTATCAAGAAGTAGCAGCAGAATAAAGAGTTGTCCAGATGGTCAGTCATGATATTTACAACTAGGTTGCGTATTTCAACATTCATACCGTTCCCCTCCCTCCCTCACTGCATGCCTCTATCATTATCTTTTTCTTTATCATCAACATTATCATTATCATTATTTTTTTCATTATCATTGTCATTTTCAATGCCATTATCTTTGTCAATATCATTATCATTTTCATTATCACTCTCATTATCATTATCATAGTCATTATCAATTGTCATTATCAATATCATCATCATTATCGTTATTATTAGATCTTTGTTTTCGGTGGACTTAAGGGTCCACGGCCAGAAATTGACAACAAAATAAAAGAAATGGCTGGTGTTTGCGATATTCTGCATGAACTTATATAGAAGTTGCAGCACAATAAAGAGGTGTCCAGAAAGTCAGACATGAAATTCGCTACTAGGTTGCGAATATCAATATTCGGGACGTTCCCCTCCCTCACTCACTCTCTCCCTCCTTTTCATTATCATTATCACTATCACTATCACTAACTCTATCATTTTCGTTTTCAATATCTTTATCATTATCGTTCTCGATGTCATTGTCTTCACCATTGTCGATATCATTACCATAATCTTTATCATTATCATTACTATTAACTTTATCATTATCATTTTCATTACCATTATCATTATCATTATCATTAACAATATAAAAATCTTTATCATTATCACTTTAATAATCAATATCATTATCATAATAATTTTCTTTATCATTATCATTATCACTATCATTATCATATTGATTTTTATACTGATAATCTTTATCATTATCATTTTTGTTATTATTATCATTATCATAATCATTATCACTATCATTATCATTCTAATTATCCTTTTCATTATCATAATCGTTATCATTATCATTATCATTATCGTATTTATTTTCAATTTCAAAACCATAATCACTATGTATATCATTATCATTATCATTTTCACTAGTTTGTTGTAGAGAAATTTCAATTTTTTACTTTAGTGTAATTTATTGATATTTCGTGCAGTTGTGACATGTAGCATTGCAGCGAGAATTCAATCAAGTTGGCTATATATCATAGTTAGGTCTAAATCAATAGTATTTGTACTTGGGTTTATGATTATTGATTTTCGTTATTTGCTTCGCTAAACTAAAGTATAACATCGACCGAAGTCATAAGAAAAACTATTCCTTTTATATATAGCTTCTATTGCAATCATTAAAAAGGTGTTATAAAATCAATGCATTGTTCCAGTTGTCCCTTGATTTTCTAACTGCTCCTATTCTCTTCTGCATCGGCAAATTTTGTGCGTTATTGGGGCATTATAATCGCCTGTGCTCTTAGCTTGAGATATTGGATGGATGGATCCGATTTGACCAGGGTCTATGACAACAGAGGCTGCTACCCTGGACAGAAATTTGCTCTGCATATTACAGCACTTAAGAGCTTTCTTCCTTCAAAGATTTTAGAATGGACTCCTTATTTTATCATTCCTTGGGATTGCCACACAAGACTGACGTCTCGCCGTAATTCTACTGAAAACGGTACCACGTCATTAGCGAGTAGGACAAAAGCGCGCCGACAAAAGCGCGCGGCGTGGACGAAAAGGCTACAAAAGGCCTATCACTTCGCCTAACATAATTGAAAGCAATACCCACCTAAAATACTAGTCTTCTCACCTACATGTAGCTATATTCAAAGTCTTTCACCAATTATTTTTGACGGAAGTTGTTTGTCCACAAAATTAATAAGAAATGAAATTAACAACTGCTTTGTAATTTTAGTTGCCGATTGATGAGACTGCAGAGGAAACCGAAAGATTCTATAAGGCTCGCTGCCTACTAGTTGTTCACGTTATTTGCATATTTGAAATGACTAGATTGGACTTTCTTACCAATATAATTTCTCGAGAACTTTGGCTTAACTTTTTGGAACATTATATTTTTCTTCCATTAATCACGTTGTGTGCATATTTCTCGGACAATTACACATGAGTTTGTTTGTGATTTTCTTCAGTTTATGTTTCTGTATCGTAGTCAATGTCTTGTTGACTGCGCGCTTATGTCGGCGCGCATGGGTCCTGCCCGCTTTTGACGGTAAGCGCTTTTGTTCTGTGCGCTAATGAAGGGACACATAATATGCATGATAATTCCTGACTATTTCCCTATGTGAACATTTTGCATATGCCGAAAGATGTATGGCATAAGATATTTGTGTTTAACAGCTGGTGTCTGGCAATCGATAATGACAAATGTTTGTATGTATCCTAAATACGTTAGGATTCACATAGAAATTTAACTATAGAAATACATAATAACTGTAACGCTGTGAAAGGCTGTGGCTAGTTTTTGGTGCGCTTGTGTAGTGGGTGTGTTCGCTGCCTTGCAGACGGAGGTTTAACCCTCGGAGGCTAACCTATGAAAAAATCACATATTGGATAACCTGGGGTATATTTTTCACCCCATGCCATATGAGGCCTATGATATAAAATTAGACCATATTTGATCAAAAATGACAACTAATTCAAGTTCATCATGGAATTGACAAACTATGAAACCTAACTAAGTTAAAATATTAGTATTATCATCGAGTCTATTGTCATCTATACACAAGTAACGCTTTGCTGCATGCTTTCCACATACAAAGTTGCAACACATAGGCTAGGTCTATGACATCATCGATTTCAGCATCATCTAGCTCCGAGACATCATTACAATCAACAAACTCTTCATTATCATCATCACTATCATCATTTTCAATACATTGATATCAATTCTGGTATCAGTTTAGCTGCATTGGCTGCAGATAACCGTCGAAACCTCTTCAACACAAATAAATTATTAATAACAATGACCATTTTATGACGTCAGTCACGTGACCATGCATTCAATATAAAAATATTTAAAAAATGTGGAATTAAGCAAAAATTATCTATGAACAGATACACAAAAGTGCATTGCAAAATTTCAAAGCAGTGAAAAAATTCAGGGCAAAATCTGACAGTGGGGTGAAAAAAACACCCCAGGTTAGCCTCCGAGGGTTAAAGTTTCGAACCCACACCAAGCCGAATCGTAAGGACCTTGCGCAAGTCCTTCACTTCCAATTGCTCAGCGCATAGGCGAGAAATTTCGATTCAGTGTCCACGGCGTCCACGCTGTTAGTAGTCGAGATCCCATCTGAGCAGATTCTTCAAGGAGCGCTAATATAAGTGCACATACAAAGAAACAAAATTCTGCAGACCTAATGAATCAGAAAATAGTCCAATTTCCGGAGATCTGCGACACAAGACGTCGTTAAACGTTGTAAACTAACCCACTGCGTCTCTAGAATCTAGATTGTTACACCTCACAAGTTTTTCAATGCCAAAGTATTTTTATGCAGCAAGCGCTTCCAGGCTAAGTTGCGACAAGATGAGTTTGACAAATTAATATGATATCAGATGAAAGGGTTTTGAAGGTGTCCAAAAAGAAGGCGTTGCTTCATTAGTGTTAGTTTAGCTCATTGAGCTAAGCAGTAATTACTATGCAAACTTTTTCAAACTTTGGCTTATTTTTGCAGCGACAACTTGCGTTGTCCAACGCTATAATTATACTGTGACGGACAGCGTAAATTCGTATCGTTGGAAGAGAGAAGTGAAGGTAAGGGTATACTACCTACTGGGATTTTTTTTACCTGATCTCGTGATAAAGAATTTCCGAAATCTGATAACCTTGAACTGTCATGGTTTTATATTTTACACAGTTTGGGTCTTCCGCATGACATTTTGCGTTATTGAGGATTGGGGATGCTTAATGAAAACGTAATATAATGAGCGCTGAACGCCATATTTCAGGTTTTTTTCTTGTGCCGCTAGTTGCTAGTATCAAAATAATACAATGTCTTTACCCACAGTTTTGGGTATTCACATGGCATTTAGCGTCACTTTGTTTTTGTAATACATAAGTAGCAGAATTGCCCGACATTTTCAATGTCCTTGTCATTCATATGCCCAAATGAAATCACAATTATGATAATGTAGAATTGATTTTGGTTTGTTACAGTTTGAGGACCGTGTGATAGCAAGGACTATAATTAGCGCGGCACACCCCATCACCAACTGCATTACTTACGCTATGAGATTATGAACGATGGTGTATTTTTTGTCATATTTTGAAGTAATATTTTAAAGTATGTCGACGCAATGCATAGCTGTGTATATTGTCACGCTATAAAGGTGTGCCAAAGACAACACCGTGTAGATGAATTAGGCATAAAAACGATATGAATTAGTAAGAATCTGCGTTAATTAGACCTATGCCCTAGCAAACACGGCGCATTTCGTTAATAAGTTCTTTGTCCGAAAGCGCTAGTTAGACACCTTTAAAATCATTTAAATAATGATATAATAGCTATCAACAGCATAGTTGTTAATTTTGTCCGGACCTTTCGTAAAGAGTAGTAAAAATAAATATATTCTGTCGACCGCAAAGAACCTTTTTGACATAAGATGTCGCTACACTTTCGAAAAACATTGTCGAGAGATCAAGGCAAACAGCCGTCCAAAATCAAGAGATAAAGTGCTTACGGTTCATGGACACGTGTATTAAGTCAAAGAACCGGAACAACAGCCAAACAATAGGAAATGTACAATGAAAAGTATACACAACATTAATTAACGAAATTAACGAAGACATTAATACTTGTTTTATACACAGTAAATATAGGCGTAGCCTGCAAAGTTTGTCGGTTTCATGCAGTAGTACAATAATTATAAGCTCAAAGTTATTGTGCTAGCGCATAATCAATGTCATCGTCATAAACATCTTTCTCAACATACAGCGAGTTCTGCATTGCGTGCAGCTCATCATTGCTGGGCCTAGGTTCAAAATGCCTGCAAAGCAAACGCGCCATTTCAAATTAGTTCGCAAACTCACAAGTGAACAAAGCATGCTGACGCAATTTCCACTAACTTTAACCCGTCGGAGGTGAGAATGCAGAAAGCCGCTGTGGCGACTGCGAGACAATTCAAAAGGAGCCCAAAATTTAATATTTTAGGTCGCAATGACGAAAATTGAAGTCGCGAGCGCAAAGAAAGTAGCCCAACTCGTGCTTCTCGTGATGACCTGGCAACCATGCGCTCTCGATGCAGCGATCGGCGTTATAACATGTTCAGCACATAGCGTTATGATCTGAGTATGCCTATATAATGCTAACCAGACGGTGTATCACTAGTTAAACTGTATACCGTATGGTAAGTCATAAGTGAAGAATGAAATGACTTAAGTGACTGACGAGCAAATTGGATAGACACAAGGAGAGACCTCCGTAAGAGTTGTTTCAGGAACCGCGAAACAGTTTATGATCTATAGGTGTAAGTAGACGAATATAATTCAATGACTCATGCAATTACAGAGGATTGATTATTGCTCCTGGACTGAGTCTAAACATTTTTATTTGTCGTCCTGTAGCATGATGATCCGAAATTTGAAAACAATAATTATCCTTGATTGAACTCGTAGTTTTGAAAAGACCATCAGGTATTGTGCAGCTCTGAAAACGTAGAAGCTGTTAAAAGAAATGTCGCTGCTCCAATCAAACTGGACCGAGACCTCAAGGCGGATAATAGAAAACCGAAAACTCACTGGGATGTTGCAGTCAATTAGGACGTGGTCGACGACAACGGGTCACGAAATGGCACGCTAATAGACAACACACATTTAAATATTTTTCAAAATGTTAAATAAAATATTCGCTCCAATTTATAAATGATCAACTTCGTCGAGAATAGCAAAACAAGCTCATTAAGAAACAGCTATCCTTGCTAACAATTAGTGTCAACCAGTGCATGTCTGGGGATAGTGGAGGAAAAGAAAACATCAGATTTCTGTCACACTACATGTCCAATTGTGCATTCATCCATTCATCCATTCGGACATTTATATAGCGCTCCTTCGAGTAAAAAAATACTCAGAGGCGCTCCCGACTCTAGTGCGCCCAAAAAGAACTGCTTTAAGTTTAGTAAAGAAGGATCCTGGTAGAGTCCCTTGGGTGTAGGCGTAGCTCAAAAAGAAGGCCATTCCAGATCACTGAGCCAACCACAAAAGGCTCGATTCTTCATGGTAGTAGTACGACATTGTACATGTAGATTCACTCCCGATTTTGCTTTAAAGGAAGCAGTCTCAAAGGACAAGTCCTGCTGTTGATGGTAGCCCAATAGTAATCGTAGTTGGAAGGGTGACAGTTGTGTAAACAGGCGCTACTTCATAATAACAACAGGTATTGAAGAAACCTTACCCAGCAATCGAAATAACGCATCACAATAACAATGTTAAACACTAAACAGTCGAGACGTAACAATAATTCTATTTTATTTAACCCTCATCCGCACAAGGGGGGTCTGGCCAGACCCCCCTCCATATATATGCTGCATAACCTTTTTAGGAGTGATATTTTCTCAGATTGCTTTTATGACTTTGTTCCTATATTAATGAGCTACAATTAGCACATCTAAACGACCAAATCGATTTAGCGATATGGAAGTTATGAAGATAATACTGGCCGAGACTACAATGATGACAGTTTGGACAGTGCATGAGAGCAACAATAAAGAATATGAATATGAAGAGATGCCAATGCCTGAAGTGTTTCTTATGATGAAGACAATGTTGAAATTGAAGATGAAGATAAACACGATGATGAGACTGGACCTGATAGTGAAGATAATGATGACGAAATTGTCTGTACTATTGAAGCCGAGAGACCTAAATACAAGTAAAGATCCGCATAATTTTTGGCGGTCAAAAGCAATGCCAATAGGACGTGCTCTGTTGCACAACGCAGTAAGAGAAAATGCGGAATAAAATAATACGGATACATTGAGAATATTCAAGATAGTTTTGACAGTTTTATAACAGCCGAGATGAAAGACATCATCATTCGACATACAAACCAGAAAGCTACAGCTAACGGACTGTGTATGATAAGCTTACGTGTTTACATTTTAGGTTTAGTTCCATTCCATTATTTTTATAGATATTTTCTAGAAAACAGTCATGCTGACTCTGATCATAAGAGCATTCAGTGCTAATTTTACTAAAATTATGGTTTCTTTATTTTGATTTCCAAATTTTATACATAGTCTACTATTGCGACGATGAACATGTATGACAAACCGTGACAATTAATGTAACTAAACATTTAATTTCAAATTCATCATAAACTTATTTATATTGCATACAGAGACTGATACATTGTTGTTTTGAGTTACTCCGATATCATCTTACAAAATTGGCACATAAAAATTACTATTTCATATGAAAAACCCACATCAAAACGGGGGTCTGGCCAGACCCCCCCTTGTTCAAATTAAGTTGCATTTTAGCTTGTTCGGATGAGGGTTAACCAAAGTTTAACGTCGTCGTATGACATCAAAGGCCGTTGACGACAATTTACAGCTTATACAGTGTATCAACATTGAATTCGTGACGTCCAAATTAACCACATAACGTTGTCATAACAATTGATCATTGCTCATCAAGCCTTAACATAATTTTATTGCTCATTGTCATATAGCGTTCATTGTTTAATAGCAAAATGGTTAACAGTTAATAACATTAGCTGTAAGCTAACAATTTATGCCAAATATATTCGAAGCTCTGCTTTGCTTCTGAATTTATTATCTGAATATTTTCTTTATTTTTTTATTTTATTTATTTATTATTATTATTCATATTGTTTTTCATTAAGTATACGTTAATAATGAAAAATTTTAACCAAATTCATATGATGGTTGGTTTCAAGGAAATGATGAATCAGTAGGTTTTAATTTTGAAGTGCAATTGTTCAGTATAACAAAATAAGATATAAAAATATTTCTTTTATGTGACAATGAATAGAGAAACTGATCATAAACAATAATTCTTAGGAATCATCAACATTTATATGGATTGTTGAATTTCTTATTAGAGGTGTTTAATCTAATATTATTTCTTCGATTAGTCATTTAGTATAACAACATCGTAAAGACAAAATCGGCAGAAATTAATTCAAACAGTTTTCTTTTTACTGATACGCACAATTACTGAAGTACTAAAATAATTTCAAAGAGTCATTTCGTCGTTACTTACTCCATTGCTTAAAGACAGCTTATGACAATTATTTTTCTCATCTTGCTGTATCATCAATTGTGAAACAGTAATATTGTCCAACGACGACGATGGTGAAAACGACGACAATGACAGTGACGATGACGATGACGATGACAATGGTGACAGTGAACCTACTGATGCAGCTGATAACGATGATGATGATGATGACGATGACGATGATGACGATGATGATGATGATGATGATGATGATGATGATGATGATGATGATGATGATGATGATGATGATGATGACGGTGGTGGTGGTGGTGAGGGTGATGGTGATGATGGTGATGATGATGGTGATGATGGTGATGATGTTTTGACAAAAGTTATGTTTCTTTTTGCCAAAGTACTTTTTCTGCAGTTACGTAAGAAGGGTATAGTTGAATACAATACAATGATAATTCAAACTACGAAATTATGAAGGGATGAACAAGTGATTTTGCATAAGTCGAATTTGACTGTGGCAGCCATGCAAAACCCCTCCCCATCTCGTCCTGCTGCTCCGTTTACCCGCGACATTTGCCGAATTAAAGGTTAAATGCATGGACCTCTTTGGCAGCGAGAAGCGATCTTGCCTCCGCGCGCTCTTCATGCCACGGGTCCTTTCCTCTGTCAGAAATCGGTTGATGGTCCTCATCATGGAATGGTTTCCCGGTTGTGTTGCGCTTACTGCCACCGAATAGTATGACGGCTTTCCACCAACTGACTTTCACCTTATCCGTGGGTTATATAGGTCGCTTCTGAGCAGGGTTCTTGAAGGTGCGATATATACATTTTCACAATGAATGAATGAATGAGTGAGAGTGTTACCAATTATACCCTAAAACAGCCAAGTAATAAATTAAAAAAATTATATTGTAGTTGCTGTTCAAAGTAATCAACCCATCAATAATAGCCGTTGGCTCTGCAAGACGTCGCGAAACAAATATTAAATTACCGAATTCCATACCTTTTATAGTTAACTTACATTGATATAAATAATTGTCTTTTTTAAAATTATAGCAGCCCTAATAATCTCATTCAATAATTATTGTCGACCACGTCAACAGCCTGTAATGCTGAAATTAATGTTGGTCACATGCAGTATCATCAATAATAGGATTATAAGCCTATTAAATTATGATAGGAAAGAATTATTTGAACTTGAGTAACTTATGAAAAATTTCAGAATAAAACCAAAATGGCATTTCACAAAGGGTGCAATCGCGATCGTAAAAATCGAAGCGCCCGTATAAGCCAAGTCGCTGGAACCAGTTTATTAACAGGCGCTCAATTTCATATTAAGATGTCGTATATAAAATTATTACACGTGAAGTATCATAATGCACTCAAATTAGTGCTGTACAGTGGCGGCGCCAGGATTTCACTTTTTTGGGGGGGGAGGGGGCTGAAGCCTCAGGAGGAAATCTTCCATTTTCATCCCCCAAAATTTATTTTTTTAGTCGTCCGGTCGAAAATCGTGGAAATATTTGAGTTTTGCATGGAAAAAACCCCGTATGGCTTTTTTTAGGGGGCTTAACCTTTTATGGGGAATTTAACCCCTCCCCAGCCCCTTTAGCGCCGCCACTGAACTACGCACCCATTATTAGTGAAACAAAAAGCAATCATAGACAGTGAAGATGTATTTATCTTTTAAGACGTTAACCATTTAATATAAATTATTTGACTCTGCAAAGTTCCATTCTGACACCTTTTAATGCTGTAGCTCGTACGCCATAAGTTCCCGTCATCTTATGTTAATACGTACCATTACCATCAAACTGCATGAATTATTGGGCAGGATAATAATTATTATGACAGTCTGTTTGGATCGTTTTGGGATCATTAGCGCATTACTTTTTCAATGTTCGTCAACGGACTTTGATGTCATAAGTGAACGTTGAACCACTAAAACGAAAATCTTCTTATGGCAACTGGATGAATGTTGTAACGACCAAGAACGAATTCGAAGAATTCTCTTATGCCAAAATCTAAGCAACGACAGACGGTCGCTATGAGCACATCAAGAGGCTTTAGAAAACATACAAAATGCTGTGGAATACACGAAACGGTAAACTCCGCGATTGGTTGCACTCTGTCAGTGCCAGACCCATGCCTCGATACAGAAGGAGGGCGATGCAGATGATCTTTGTTATCACGCAGTGTCAATAAACTTTAACAACTTACTACTCATGATGAAACGGTTAATAATAGAGCTGTGATAATTATGCCAAACAATGTTTGTCATAAGCTGTCGTTAAACTCTGTATCCAGCATGAACTCCATTTATATGTCGTTGTGTCGTCGCATCCATAGATCTGTAAAATTATCGCCTCTCGCAGAATTACCAATAATAAATTATTATGAAATTGTCGTTGATGATATTATGCAGCTCTGACCATTGCAATATGAATCCCGTAAAGATAATTGATATATATATATACTTGTGAAAAAAATAATTAAAGGTGTCGAAATTGACCCACAATGTTTATTTTTATTTTATTTATTTCTCGCATGAAGATGGTCAGTTTATTTAGTTTATTTGAAGGTCAAATCAAATCAAATCAATTTATCTGGCATCCAGAGCAACAAAATAGATCAAATGAAGCATCAACTAAACAAAGTTAACAAAATAAAAGATCGTTCGCTCCCATAGTTCAGTAACCTTATGACCTGCGCTAAAAACCACGATATTGTAGGCCTATACACAATAGGTATAACGATGTTACTAACTATACACGTATTATGGCTAGGCTACTCAATTATAGACGACAAATTCTGGCCGACTCTCAGTTTATATTTAATATACATACTGTCACTGATTGCGGTTGGTCCCTCAGGTCTTAACAAAGGTATCTATGGCGTTTGGATCGTTTTGGGATCATTAGCGCATTACCTTTTCGATGTTCGTCAAAGGCCTCCGATGTCATAAGTGGACGTTGAACCACTAAAACGAAAATCTTCTTATGGCAACTGGATGAATGTTGTAACGACCAAGAACGAATTTGAAGAATTCTCGATGCCAAAATCTGAGCAACGACAGACGGTCGCTATGAGCATATCAAGAGGCTTTAGAAAACATATGTGGATTACACGAAACGGTAAACTCCGCGACTGGTTGCACTCTGATGTTTGTTTCTATGAGGGAACTTAGACACCTTTAGAATGGTTGTCTATGATGCTACAATAGACATCAATTGCATTTTTTCTTAATTCAACACGTAGACTCAATTCACCGTTTAAATCCGCGACTGGTTTCACTCTGTCAGTGCCAGTCCAAAGCTTCGATACAGAAGGAGGGTGATGCAAATGATCTTTGTTATCACGCAGTGTCAATAAACTGTAACTACTACTACTGATGAAACGGTTAAAAATAGAGCTGCGATAATTATGCCAAACAATGTTTGTCATAAGCTGTCGTTAAACGCTGTATCCTGCATGAACTACATTTATATGTCATTGTGTCGTCACATCCATTATATCGTCTCTCGCAGAGGACCGATCATAATTATTATGAAACTGTCGTTTATGATATTATGACGCATTGTTCGTGTCAATATGAAGCACGTAGAGTTTCGAGTTAATATACACTTTTGAGAAAAATAATTAGAGGTGTCGAAAATGACCCACAATATCTTTTTATTTTATTTATTTCACGCTTGACTATGGTCAGTTTATTTGGCTGACGGCTGCAGTCTATGCTTATGCACTGGCATTGCCATGGATCATTCGCTCAATCACCGTCTCTCGCAAATATCTAAGAATTCTAAAAACATCTTTTATACGTTGCTTTAGGTATGTGTTATTATAAAGAACGCTTTGGCTAATTATTCCAGTTACAGCAGAACCATTTCTACACGGAAATCAAATGAAACACGTCATTAACAAGGCATTCGGACAAGGCAAAACGATTATAATTCAGCGAGAAATGTGAAAGATAAGTAGCACGAATGATAGATTCCAAAACAAAGCGAAGCATTTATTTAAATTAATGATCTTTATTGACTCTATTCTGTGATACAGATGCAGTCTTTTATACCATTAGCGGCCGGATGATGTTCTTAAATAGTTGAATTCTATATTACAATATAATAATTATCGATGTTTTGTTAAACACCGTTAATATCAAAATACCTGACATTGATAAATCCGCCATCTACTCGGTCGTGTGGCTGAAACAATCGTATTTCAGTTTCCTGTTAGACGATCCGAACAAACGAAAGACTTGTAGATGTGTTAACGACAATGCGTCATAGCCATCAATGGTGATTAGTGCCCCTACTTCTCTCTCTATGCTTGGGATTGGCAATGCGAACAAGCGAGAAAACAATGTGGATTATATTACACATGGAAGAATCGAATAAAGTGTCTTGCTGGAACAGCATTTTGGATGCGATAATTTCATAAGCATAATTAATTATATAAAATTAAATTATACAGAACTATAATATAGTTCTGTATAATTTAATTTAATATAATATCCACAAGGAATAACTTGGTCCTAAAATTAAAGCAAAGAAAAATATTTGAATTTTTTCAATTTGCTTTAATTTCCAATGTGTCTGCAAGGATCTTTTCATTTCCCAATGCATGCCTGATGCCCGCGGTGAGTTGTGTGTAATAATGAAATTCACCATGCACCTTTCTCCAGGTTGCGAACTGACACACCCAGAATATGTCGTTTATATCCAGCATGAAAGAATCGTATTCAAGGTGCAGTGAATATGAAATAAAAACCTAATTTCTGTTTTCTATTGTCAGGAATCAAACTCAATCGCCAACTGCAGCCCCAACAAACAACAGAAAAGGAGACAATGGGAAAACGCCCCTAGATTAGAATGATATGAAAGTTTGGTGTACAGGTACTGGATCATAATGTTATTTAATGAACAAAACAATTACACGTATCGTTTGATCGGGAATTTCAGAGCATCTTGTGCTAAAAGTTAAAGACGACAGAAATTTGTTTTAAATAGAGTTAATACCGTGGGTTTAATGATGATTAGTATAATCTGCGCTGCAGAAAATTAACGAGAAGAACCTTGATAAGAATTATATAAAGCGTCATTAAGAATCATTTTAAAGGTATCTAACGAGAGCGTTCAATTAAAGAACCTAGCGAAATCACGTGTTAGCTGTTCATTCATTCACTCGGAAATTTGTATACTGCTCCCTTTAGAAAAGAACAACTCAGAAGCGCTCCAGATTCCATTGCGCAAAAAGAACAGTTTAATGTTTAGTAAGGAAGGACCCAGGGAGAGACTCAGAATGTAGTTGTAGCTCAAAAGGAAGGCCATTCCAGATCACCGGGTCAACCACAGAAAAGCTCGATTCTTCAAGGTAACAGAACGAGCAAAAGGACCTAAGAACAAATTATCAGCAGAGCGTAGCGGACGACGTCCTTGGATACCAAATGCAAGGCAGCGTAGCTCTCGGAGATACCCTGAACTCATTACGATGGCGAATTAGGAGCCAGTGATGTACAACAACAGCATGTACCAATGTTGTGGGGCGCGGTGGTGAAGTGGTGGCGTCGTTGCCTTGAAGCCAGAAGGTTCGAGGTTCGAATCCACTTCAAGTAGCCGCGTAGGGACCTTGGGCAAGTCCTGTACTCGCAATTGCTCAGCGCTTCGGCGTGAAACTCCGATGCAGTGTCCGCTCTGCAGTCGGGAGCGCCTCTGAGTAGAGCGCTCGAAGGGCGCCATAACAAGTACGCATACAAACAAATGTAATTTGAGTCATGACAATAAGAATTTTTAGTGATTTTCCCAATGACACGTTTTTATTAAATCATAATTTGATGGATGGATGGATCCAGATTTGACCAGGGTCTATGACAACAGAGGCCGTTACCCTGGACATAAATTTGCTCGGCATATTACAGCACTTGAGAGCTTTCTTCTTTCGAAGTTTTTTTTTATTGAGGATCAGATGATATTATTTATAACCCATTAGAAACCAATTTTAAAGGTGTGCAAAATTGTCTTGGTTCTATCTGGCATGTCTACATGAAAATATTATTTTCGAACTGTATAAGTATGTAAGAAAGTATATTCTCTATTAAAACCAACGAATTATATCTTTCTTTGGTTTTTATGACAAAAAAATCATCATTGACAAACACGTTAATCTGGCTAGTTTGACAACCTTGGGAGAAATTTGATCGTGAAGAAACAGGATGTTTTAAACACTATATTTACTATGATCAGTTCCCACAAAAGGTGCTACAAAAATTTCCAAATGACGTGAAGCTGTCAAACGACAACGCTCCAACTACACACCTTTTAAAGATTATTCTGTTCAAATAGAAGATCAAGCACAAACTGTTTGAACAAAATGTTCTAGTCATCATTTAATCAATAATTGTTTCCTATTTTTCAGCAGAAACAGAATGTTTTCAGTCTGGATCAATTCTCGTAAATTTAGTACCATAGCTTCTGTATGAAGAGTTCTGCACTACAAGCGCTGTATGCTTAAGGTCGTGATTGATTTCTGTGTTATTGTGCATATTTAGTGGACCCACTGGTAATTTCTCAGCACCTGCTGTTGGTTGGACAACTAATGCATCACGAATACCATCATCACAATTATCAGTAGCAGTATAATTGGCTCTGATGCTTGCAACGTTATGTGCAACAATTTCATCAATGAGGTTTCGATTGATCACATCTTCAGCAAAGTCTCTTTACCTTCGAGTCCATATTGAAAGTGATTGTGCTACTTATAATGTTGCATGACGCATACATGGTCGTTTGTTTTTATTTGATCTATATGACAGTGAAACAGTAATAAAGACAACTTCTATCGCGCCGGTAACACAAATTGAAGAGCGCCTCACATGCAACTGGCGCAGAATAGAACCTGAAAAACTAAATAGGCCTTCAGTCATCATTTGCATGTCTGGGAAAAACTGCTCCATTATAATTTTGGGACAGACAACCGAGAGAGCGCGGTCAAAGAAGCTGGTTCTCCTCCGCCGTATAATACGTGAATATTGCTATGGTCGAGCGATCTGAGTCTCAACCGGGAAGCGAATGGATGCGTTCGGATACAGTAATCACGCAGACATGTATTATACTCGAGTGCGGTTCTGTGGAGAGAATTAATTTTTGTAGAAGAGAAAACAGACCTTAGATTCAAAACTAAGGGGAACAAGCAGCAGCCATTGTAGGACATCATATTAGTCGATTGGTATAATTATGAGCTTCAGTTCGTCTGTAGATTTCAGTGGTTCGCTAATAGAAGAGACAACTTTAGGACCGAAGCGAAGGCTTCTAGTCTAACGACTGTTGAAAACGGTTTGGTTATTCGGTGCAATAATAATTCTCTGACAAACGGAACATTTCTTATCGAAAAGAAAGTTTGTACCTCAGTTGCATTATGCCACATGAAGGGCCTGAAATATTTAAAAGAATTAAACACCTCTTTATGTTTAATACAAGTTTTATAAGTAATATCTGACGCCTTGCATTTCTACACTTGGCTGAGGTGACGGGTTCTGCTTAACGAAACTACATGACATTGTATGTGATTAAAAAAATCATTAGCGTACCCCTCCTCCATTATACAATCTCGGGTCTGAAATTACCTAATTGCTAGTTCATTACGCTCGATGACACCCCGCTTCCTTTAAATGAGAAGAGACTGATCATCAGTGGCGGAGACCTAGGGGGGGACAGGGGGGACGGTCCCCCCCAATAAAAGTGTTGGGGGGGACGGCCCATGCATTTGTCCCCCCCAATGTTTGAGCGTCAAGACTTGTTTTTGCGGCGAAAATAGAAAATTTCTTCGGGATTTGGGCGAGATTTGGCCGGATGACTAAAAAAAAAAAAAAAAAAAAAAAAAGATCATCAACTGTTTTGGCGGCGAAATTAGAAAATTTCTTCGGGATTTGGGCGAGATTTGGCCGGATGACTAAAAAAAAAAAAAAAAAAAAAAAGGTCATCAACTTTTTTGGCGGCGAAAATAGAAAATTTCTTCGGGATTTGGGCGAGATTTGGCTGGATGACTAAAAAAAAAAAAAAAAAAAGGTCATCAACTTTTTTGGCGGCGAAAATAGAAAATTTCTTCGGGATTTGGGCGAGATTTGGCCGGATGACTAAAAAAAAAAAAAAAAAAAAAAAAAAGATCATCAACTGTTTTGGCGGCGAAATTAGAAAATTTCTTCGGGATTTGGGCGAGATTTGGCCGGATGACTAAAAAAAAAAAAAAAAAAAAAAAGGTCATCAACTTTTTTGGCGGCGAAAATAGAAAATTTCTTCGGGATTTGGGCGAGATTTGGCCGGATGACTAAAAAAAAAAAAAAAAAAAGGTCATCAACTTTTTTGGCGGCGAAAATAGAAGATTTTCCGAGATTTCGCCGGTCGTCAGAAATTTTCGGAAAATCTCGCGTCTTTCCGTCCCCCCCAATTCTCGGCGCAGGTCTCCGCCTATGCTGATCATTGTAATAAAGAAGACCAAAGAGACGTCGACGCTTTAGCTACACCCAATGGTTAAGTCACCGTGAACCCAGATGCTTCTTAAATGGCGACTGAATTCAAAAGATCTACGATCAAGAAAATGAACTGATTTCTGTCAACGTCCATGACAGTCATTTGATGTCACTGATTTAAGTGTATTGTTTAGACAAAATGTCGTGTCACAGTCGCAAGAGCTGTATTATGCGAAACAAATTTTTTTCGATTGAAACGGCCTCTTTTGTCATAAGACCTCGTCAAATCTGGATCCATCCAACTAAAGCAGCCATTATTCTAATTAATTTACTTATTCATTAAACTATTTCACCATTCAATGGCTGAGGTAAATTGTCAACGTTCGATTTGTTTTCTGGCGGAATGGCGCGTATTTATATGAATGAAACAACTCATATAGATAAACGATTGTTTTAAGGTCTGCAACTGGCACGTTCTTGTGGCACAATATTATATAACCAAGTGTTTTAAAACATCTTATGGCAACAGAGGCTTTTGAAGTTGCAAACAATTAATCCGAATTTACGGCAAAGGTTCTAGCGTTGGTCCTACCCAACACAATAATTTATTCAATCTTTACCAGCTGCATGTAATTCACTGACTCTATTTGATAGCGAAAAAACGTGCGTTGAATAATAACAATTTTCTTCATCGAACAATCCGGTTGACAGCCTGCAACCGGTTGCAGTGTATAACAGTAATGCAATTGAAACGAGTCAGTACAACATACATCCCAAATCTTAACTACTAACAAAACTGACGACCTGCAATACAAGGGCGCTAACAGCAACCTACAAGGCACGTCTATACTACGTGGGTTTTCGGGGATAGAACTATAGGGTCCGCTGATCTCGTGTCAGAGTGTTATCTCATGAGCCACCGATTCCCCACCCAAACCATAGTTATTGCAATTGCAGGCGATTGAAAAATCAAGCATTTCGTCGTAAAAGTCTAAAAATAAACAATTTTAGTAAAGTAATTGACGGAATTTGGAAGAAATTGTTTTTTGAACTTCTATCATCGTCCAGTCACTGTAGCGGCACACTCTTGACATATCTCCAATAACTCGATGTGCGTTGACATCTATTTATATAAAAAGAAGTCATTTTAAAAAGGTGTATAATTGGAGGTTATTTTTACTTTATAATATTATATAGAGCTTAACGCTAGCGAATGGCAAAAAGGACGTTTTCGTAATAGTAACAATAATACTAATAACTTCGTTTATTCTATAATCCGGTTGACAGGCCACAACCGCTTACATTACAGAGCTATGAAGTACGAAATATAAAAAATTATGCAATTCAAGCAATTCACGCAAATCACGGAATATATGAATTACAAATCTGCAGCCATGCAAAGCTCACGTGGTTTGCATTATGCGAATCAAACGAAAGAACTAATTAAACCAATATTTACTGTCATGTGTGTGTGTGTGTGTGTGTGGAAAGTGGGTGATTATTATAATGGATTTTACCTTGGCTTGAAATGTCCGCCATTTTGATTTTTGTGCAGTGCCACATTTGTGGCATTCGTTTCATTGCATTCCTTGACCTCGAAAATGTTGATTTAGACTCTGAAATCATGTTTCTATTGCATTTATAAAGCGCCTCTATCAAGCGACTGTTATGTTTCATGTAGAAATGGTCCTAGAGTTAGACAACTGTTTTACCTCAATAATTTCTCTGTATTTAAAAATATTACCAGGAAACTGAAATTGTCGCGAAAAGCACGACGATATGCCAATTAACCAGGATTAATTAAGATAGGATGATGGAATGCATTACTAAGGACTTGAATCAATAAATATTGCAAACACGGAGCTTCGCCAGTTTCTTTAACCGAACACTCTATAGTTAGACACCTTTAAAATGCTTTGCAACGACGCTATAATAGTCTATCAAAACAAGTTTTTCTTACCTTTCTAGTACTTGCTTAAGCTTTCATTGCATTAGGCCTACAACGAGACTCTTTAACAAAGAGGAGGACCATTTAGCTTTGTATCAACACGCTATAAAGGTTTGCCAAACAAAACTCTGGGTACATTTTTTCATAGTGTAAAAAATGAGTTAGCAAGTCTTTGAGTTTCCTTCTCATCACGAGCCTATATAGCAAACATGGCGTTTTGCCAAGCTCTTTAGCCGAAGGCGCTCGATAGACACTGTTCATCAGGTTCACCTCACCCCACAATAATAAAATTATTCGTCTATCCAACACACTTTCTACCTTACTCCGCCACTGGTCGCACAGTGCCAGTCCCAAGACTGGGTAAAGGAGGAGGGCGTCGCTAATGGTCTTTGTTATCACACAGTGACGCAAAACTGAACAAAACCAACCACTTTTCTACCTCTTGGTTCCTCTACATGTATATAGAACGGTGCTGCTGTGGCTCAGTGTTGATCATTTGAATCAATTGTTGGTAGGCGACGTAGTCTCTTTGGAACGCGCTTTACTACTCTGTGCGCCATTTCGTGAAGCTTTACGCTCTGGGAGCGCCTCTGCTCGATTCACCCTGTAGAGGCGCTTTATAAATGGTAAATATAATAAAAATCAATGCGATATAAACGTTTCAGATTTCAGATGAAGCCATAATAGCCATCAACATCGTATTCTTACATTTCTAGCAACGGACCATATTATAATATATCACAGTGGCACACACACACACACACACACACACACACACACACACACACACACACACACACACACACACACACACACACACACACACACACACACACACACACACACACACACACACACACACACACACACACACTCACACACACACACACACACATATATATATATATAATTATATAAGATAAAGAAGGCCCTGTGCTGCAGCGCACTTATCGTGCACTTAAGACTTAGCGGAATGCTAAGGTGGTTATCTTGAACATGAAACATTCTCTGGTCTGACATTACACCCCGCGAAATGCGGCACATAAATAAAAAGGCCAACTGTGAATTTTCGATTATGTTACACACCTTTAAAACTTTTATACGAGCGCTTCATATATTTAAAGAAAGCGAAAATTTATAATAATTAGTCATTTAGCAGTAGTGATCTGTAGGAACTTCGTATCATCTGAAAGAACAAATCCTTCAAAATCGACTGCACACTACTTTTGATGTTGGTATCTGTAGCCTATAAAACTTTTATACGAGCGTTTCATATATTTAAAGAAAGCGAGAATCTCTAATTAGTCTTTTAGCAGTAATGATCTGTATGAGCTTCGTATCATCTGAATGACCTAATACTTCAAAAACTGTTGCACACTACTTTTGATGTTGGTATCTGTAGCCTATAATAATTATTATAGGCCTACTATAAGAGAAAACATAAACGCGGTTATGTCGCATGAGATTCCCTTTCTCATATGCTGGGGTGTTATCTGTTCTGGGTTCCACGCTGCAGATCAATGTTGCAACGACTTTCAAAATCATTTAGAGAATTAGACTTCACAATTCACTTAAACCTTATAGGGTCACCGGGGGTAAAAAAATACCCCCATCTCGGTTTTTCACGGATATTTTACTCCCTGAAAATAGTTGAAGAAATCGCTTCCGTGACTTTTCCTAAATATGTTTCATGCACAGAATGCACCCATTTAATTATTTATGCACCCATAATTATCAGCTATAAAGTACGAAAATGTACCACATCCTAGCTATTTTACTCAGGAATTTGTTAACATAGTATTATGCATACCTTACACATAATAATAATAATAATAATAATAATAATAATAATAATAATAATTAGACTTATCCATAGCTAATCTCATCACGACAATTTTCACGATAAGGTCGTCATCCTCATGCATTTTAGTAAAACGCGATTTTTTCTAAATATGCGCATCTTATTGTTTTGAAATTTTGCAACATGTCTTGTAATATACTAATCTACTAATATCCAGGTTTTCTTCAAAAAATATCTCTTAGCGGCAAATATAACTTTTTTAAGAGAGGAGATCAGAAATCTAAAGTCCTCCCGAGCGTCGAACATAATAATCGCTTTCCCTTTTGTACCAATTGACTCCTCTTCTTATACTTTCTGCCACACAAGGTCGACATATTAGCCGTTATACGCTAATGTAACGCTTAAGCACTCACCAGTGTCGCCCTAATCGCGATTGTAATTCTACATAACAATGTATCCATTATAAACTACGTCCCTCAGGATCCATGTCTGTTGGACTGTCTGGCAGCCTACCTGTCCTTCTGTGTGTGATCGTCTGTATGTCTGTACGTGTGTCCGTTGAACAGACTGACTGACTAACCATCCGTCTATGTGTGTGTTTCGCTGTCTGTCTGTGTGTATGTCCGTCGGTCAAGCCGTCTGTCTACCTGTCCTTCTGCGTGTCTGTCCCGCTGTCTGTCTGTGTGTATGTCCGTCGGTCAAGCCGTCTGTCTACCTGTCCTTCTGCGTGTCTGTCCCGCTGTCTGTCTGTGTGTATGTCCGTCGGTCAAGCCGTCTGTCTACCTGTCCTTCTGCGTGTCTGTCCCTCTGTACGTCTGTGCGTATGTCCGTCGGTCAAGCCGTCTGTCTACCTGTCCTTCTGCGTGTCTGTCCCTCTGTCTGTCTGTGTGTATGTCCGTCGGTCAAGCCGTCTGTCTACCTGTCCTTCTGCGTGTCTGTCCCTCTGTCTGTCTGTGTGTATGTCCGTCGGTCAAGCCGTCTGTCTACCTGTCCTTCTGCGTGTCTGTCCCTCTGTACGTCTGTGCGTATGTCCGTCGGTCAAGCCGTCTGTCTACCTGTCCTTCTGCGTGTCTGTCCCTCTGTCTGTCTGTGTGTATGTCCGTCGGTCAAGCCGTCTGTCTACCTGTCCTTCTGCGTGTCTGTCCCTCTGTCTGTCTGTGTGTATGTCCGTCGGTCAAGCCGTCTGTCTACCTGTCCTTCTGCGTGTCTGTCCCTCTGTACGTCTGTGTGTATGTCCGTCGGTCAAGCCGTCTGTCTACCTGTCCTTCTGCGTGTCTGTCCCTCTGTACGTCTGTGCGTATGTCCGTCGGTCAAGCCGTCTGTCTACCTGTCCTTCTGCGTGTCTGTCCCTCTGTCTGTCTGTGTGTATGTCCGTCGGTCAAGCCGTCTGTCTACCTGTCCTTCTGCGTGTCTGTCCCTCTGTCTGTCTGTGCGTATGTCCGTCGGTCAAGCCGTCTGTCTACCTGTCCTTCTGCGTGTCTGTCCCTCTGTCTGTCTGTGTGTATGTCCGTCGGTCAAGCCGTCTGTCTACCTGTCCTTCTGCGTGTCTGTCCCTCTGTCTGTCTGTGTGTATGTCCGTCGGTCAAGCCGTCTGTCTACCTGTCCTTCTGCGTGTCTGTCCCTCTGTCTGTCTGTGTGTATGTCCGTCGGTCAAGCCGTCTGTCTACCTGTCCTTCTGCGTGTCTGTCCCTCTGTCTGTCTGTGTGTATGTCCGTCGGTCAAGCCGTCTGTCTACCTGTCCTTCTGCGTGTCTGTCCCTCTGTCTGTCTGTGCGTATGTCCGTCGGTCAAGCCGTCTGTCTACCTGTCCCTCTGCGTGTCTGTCCCTCTGTCTGTCTGTGTGTATGTCCGTCGGTCAAGCCGTCTGTCACCCTGTCCTTCTGCGTGTCTGTCCCTCTGTCTGTCTGTGTGTATGTCCGTCGGTCAAGCCGTCTGTCTACCTGTCCTTCTGCGTGTCTGTCCCTCTGTCTGTCTGTGTGTATGTCCGTCGGTCAAGCCGTCTGTCTACCTGTCCCTCTGCGTGTCTGTCCCTCTGTCTGTCTGTGTGTATGTCCGTCGCTCAAGCTGTCTGTCGTCTGTCACCCTGTCCTTCTGCGTGTCTGTCCCTCTGTCTGTCTGTGTGTATGTCCGTCGGTCAAGCCGTCTGTCTACCTGTCCTTCTGCGTGTCTGTCGCTCTGTCTGTCTGTGTGTATGTCCGTCGGTCAAGCCGTCTGTCTACCTGTCCTTCTGCGTGTCTGTCCCTCTGTCAGTCTGTGTGTATGTCCGTCGGTCAAGCCGTCTGTCTACCTGTCCTTCTGCGTGTCTGTCCCTCTGTCTGTCTGTGTGTATGTCCGTCGGTCAAGCCGTCTGTCTACCTGTCCTTCTGCGTGTCTGTCCCTCTGTCTGTCTGTGTGTATGTCCGTCGGTCAAGCCGTCTGTCTACCTGTCCTTCTGCGTGTCTGTCCCTCTGTACGTCTGTGTGTATGTCCGTCGGTCAAGCCGTCTGTCTACCTGTCCTTCTGCGTGTCTGTCCCTCTGTCTGTCTGTGCGTATGTCCGTCGGTCAAGCCGTCTGTCTACCTGTCCTTCTGCGTGTCTGTCCCTCTGTCTGTCTGTGTGTATGTCCGTCGGTCAAGCCGTCTGTCTACCTGTCCTTCTGCGTGTCTGTCCCTCTGTCTGTCTGTCTGTGTGTATGTCCGTCGGTCAAGCCGTCTGTCTACCTGTCCTTCTGCGTGTCTGTCCCTCTGTCTGTCTGTGTGTATGTCCGTCGGTCAAGCCGTCTGTCTACCTGTCTTTCTGCGTGTCTGTCCCTCTGTCTGTCTGTGTGTATGTCCGTCGGTCAAGCCGTCTGTCTACCTGTCCTTCTGCGTGTCTGTCCCTCTGTCTGTCTGTGCGTATGTCCGTCGGTCAAGCCGTCTGTCTACCTGTCCTTCTGCGTGTCTGTCCCTCTGTCTGTCTGTGTGTATGTCCGTCGGTCAAGCCGTCTGTCTACCTGTCCTTCTGCGTGTCTGTCTGTCTGTCTGTGTGTATGTCCGTCGGTCAAGCCGTCTGTCTACCTGTCCTTCTGCGTGTCTGTCCCTCTGTCTGTCTGTGTGTATGTCCGTCGGTCAAGCCGTCTGTCACCCTGTCCTTCTGCGTGTCTGTCCCTCTGTCTGTCTGTGCGTATGTCCGTCGGTCAAGCCGTCTGTCTACCTGTCCTTCTGCGTGTCTGTCCCTCTGTCTGTCTGTGTGTATGTCCGTCGGTCAAGCCGTCTGTCTACCTGTCCTTCTGCGTGTCTGTCCCTCTGTCTGTCTGTGTGTATGTCCGTCGGTCAAGCCGTCTGTCTACCTGTCCTTCTGCGTGTCTGTCCCTCTGTCTGTCTGTGTGTATGTCCGTCGGTCAAGCCGTCTGTCTACCTGTCCTTCTGCGTGTCTGTCCCTCTGTCTGTCTGTGTGTATGTCCGTCGGTCAAGCCGTCTGTGTACCTGTCCTTCTGCGTGTCTGTCCCTCTGTCTGTCTGTCTGTGTGTATGTCCGTCGGTCAAGCCGTCTGTCTACCTGTCCCTCTGCGTGTCTGTCCCTCTGTCTGTCTGTGTGTATGTCCGTCGGTCAATCCGTCTGCCTACATGTCCTTCTGTGTGTCTGTCCCTCTGTCTGTCTGTCTGTGTGTATGTCCGTTGGTCAATCTGTCTCTCTACCTGTCCTTCTGTGTGTCTGTCCCTCTGTCTGTCTGTTTGTCTGTCCGTTTGCCTGGTTGTCTGTCTGAGTGTTTGTACCATTCCACAACCCCTTGTTAGTCTTTTGATCTGTCTGCAACCTGCCTGTCTGTGTGCCTGCCCGTGTCTATGTCTGGGCGTTAATATGTTGGTCTGTCTGCCTGTCAAGTAGGCTAGATGTCTGGATGTCTGGCCGTGAAGTAATAACTACTGGCAGATGAATGGCAGGAGATAGCCATTAGGGCTACAGGATCTGTCGACCTTCTCGCGATTTAAAGTTGCTTATTATTCCAATGCTGAACTCGCGATAAACTCCTCATTTCGTGTAGACCTAATAGTGATTTGAAACACAATTACTGTCATTGAAAGTCTTCTTCAACTCCATTGAACTGTTGAACGGCACGAGTTTACTTTTAAGGCCGAATGTTCGTCTCTATTTCTGTCCTTCCCTTTGTCTGTCTCTCTTTGTTCTTCGCTCTTTGTGGCCGTTTTATCATCTGCAACGTTTGCTCTTGCCTCTGTATTTGCCTCCAAGAGTGATTACGTAAGAGTGTGTCTGCACGTAGAGTCTCTTGGTTTATCCGCCTGCCAACTTGTCGGTCTGTGTGCCTGCCCCTCTGTCTGTCTGCTCATCAGTCCGTTGGGATGTATTCCTGCCAAGCTGTCTGCCTGTGTGCCTGTCCGTCTGTCTGTCTACGCGCAAGTCTGTGGATCTGGGTTGCATAGTAGTCCTTACCTCCCTCTGGCGCTACGCTTCCATCTGATAGCCAGGCTGCGGGGGGTCAAACGAAACCGTACAAGACTCATCAACGGTGGACGGAGAGACCGTGCACGCAAATAAACCAGACGCCCAGTCAACTGACTCAACTCAACAACATCTGTAATCGGCCCAGTTGTCTGGAATGGGTTGACACAGGGCTAAGTCATGGAGGTCTCAAAATTTCGGAGTCCACGGCTAAGTCTATCTCCTGGGTTTCTTACTGAAAAATCTTTTTTTTTAAACTCAAAAGTGTCCGCTTTGTCGTGGATGGGTGGGCATGGGGTGGGGTGGGTAAAAGTTAAAGTGGAGGTGGGATATTAGCCTTTGTGAATCACAACTTTTGCAAAATTGCATACCTGCATAATTTGAATAAAGTTATATTTTTACATAATATATGTATGATGCTTTTCAAAGTGACCAAACGTTCCACTTTGGGAACATATCCTTTGGGCGGACCAGTGACCACGTCTGCAATAATTATTGCCTCGACTATAATAGGCCTGTCACACAGTCCTCACCGCCATCCTAAAGAATGCTTGAATGCAATAATGATGACGACGACAATGATACAGGCCCGGCCCTAGTATGAGGGATGGGAGAGTGGGGGAGGGGTGGGGAGAGGGAAAGGGGAATTGGGGCGAGAAAGTTTTTTCCGAAAATCAAAATTTCACAGGTGGCTTACCGGTGGAGGTCGGAGTATGGTGGGGTGTCGTGGAGTGTGGTGGGGGTGGGAGATTGGGGGAGCGGTGGGGTAGGGGTTGGGATTAGGGGAAATTGGGGGAAGAAAGTTTTTCCCGAAAATCAAAATCTCACGGGTGGCTTACCGGTAGAGGTCGGAGTGTGGTGGGGTGTGGTTGGGTGTTGAGTATGGGAGAGTGGTGTGTGGTGGGAGGTAAAGGGGTGGGAGAGTGGGGGAATCGTGGGGGAGAGGGGAATTGGGGGAAGAAAGTTTTTTTAACGAAAATCGAAATTTCACGGGTGGCTTACCGGTGGAGGTCGGAGTTCGTTGGGGTGTCGTGGGGTGTGGCTGGGTGGAGGGAGTGGGAGAGTGGGGGTGGTGGGGAGTGGGGGTGGGAATTTTGTCCCCAGAAAATCAACATTTCACGGTTGGCGTACCGGTGGAGGTCGGAGAGTGGTGGGGTGCCGTAGGTGTGGTGGGGTGGAGAGGTGAGATAGTGGGGGTGGGGGTGGGAGAAATTTCGTTCAGAGGCTCAGTTCTGCTGTTGCTGGCTTACTATAATGAATGACTACAGACCTGAGTATAATAATATTAGACTATTTAAGCTAACTTTTCAACACTGGTTTAGCTCATCCCTGTTTCCCAAGATGGTCCTGAATTGCTGACCAGGATACAATGCGGAATTCATAACAAATGGTACACAAACCAACCAATAATTGAGAACTATTAAACTACAGGTACCAAAATCTGGAAGCCTTGCAGTAATGATGTTGTTTTACTAAGTGTTCAAAGGCCAAAAATGTTAAGTTTGGCAGTTTGAAATTTTAAAGAAAACACTGTAGAGAAGCAATTTAGTTGTTCAAAAATAGTATCTGTACAAATATTTTCAGTTAGTTATACTCATTGTAACAAGAATGTATGATTTGTATCGTATATTGTAATAGTAAATAATTACATTATGATCATATAAATAGCATATAATATCGCAGTATATTATAACAGTTCATGTAATACAATGATGTAAACAGCAATCAAACATTAAAAATTATCACGATTTTGCCAAATGTTTCTGGAGTCGATGTCATCTATGCTTTTAGCTGGACAAAACTAGTATTTGTACAAGTATATACAGTAATTTATACTCATTGCAATATGATAGCATCATAATTATACTATATTAATAAATAAATAATAAGAAATAATAGCCTTATATATAATCATACTAGCTGGGGTACCTGGCGTTGCCCGGGAAATTTAGGATACGACCCGCTACCGGCCACAGCCTCACCGCACCCACCCCATCCCACCCCGCCCCACAACACCCCACCACACAACACCCCACCACACACCGATCTCCACCGGTACGCCACACGTAAAATTTGAATTTTCGGAAAAGTTCTCCCCCATTCCCCCCCCACAAATCCCCCATACCCCACAACCCTCTCCACCCCTTCCCTGCCCCAACCCCACCATCTACCCTACCCCCACACCCCACTTCTCCCCTCCCCACTCCCCCACACCCCACCCCTTCCCGCCCACCCGACCCCCCTCACCCCCGCCACCCCACCCCTTCCAAACCTCACCACACCTCCACTCCCCATACCCCACCCACCACAACAACCTAGCCCACTGTTCCACCCACCCCCACATCCCCACCCGCCACCCCGCCCCCGCCACACCACACTACACTCCGACCTCGACCGGTACGCCACCCGTGAAATTTCGGTTTTCGGAAAAAATTATCCCCCCCACGCCCCCCCTGCCTCACCCTGCCCTTGCAGGCCGAGCTGTGGGCTGAGTAGAGGCGAGGTGGCCCGCGTAAAAATATGTCTAGCTGTGAAACTATGGCAAGGGAATGGAAATTTACACCGAAAATTAGGGTTTTCGCAACCCCCCTCCCACCGTGGGCCTCATGATGGTAGAGATTAACCAACCACCCCACCGGGTGGCTCTGATGGCCCTCTGTCTAGATACAAAGTTTCAGAAAAATTGTCAAAAAAGTGAAAAACATTTGGGGTTTCGCTCCCCACCCTGGCCCCCATGATGATGTTTATGTTGATGATGATAATGAAGATGACGATCATGTTGATGCTGGCATTGATAATTATGATAGTAACGTTGGCGATGATGGAGCTGATGCTAATGATGATAATTATAAAAATTACGATAATGATGAAAATGATGATGACAATGACGATGCAGACGCTGATTATATTATAATACTGATTACACCATATTTTGACGACGATATTGAAGACTAAGATGATGATGAAGAGAAATGATGATTATGAGAAAATGTTCACGATGCCCATGATGAAGCTGATGATGATGACGATGACGACAACAATGATGATGATGAGGTCAATGATGATGATGCTGATGATAATGAGGATGCTTGATCTTGTTGACGGTGACGATGATGATTACGACGGCGACTGCGATGACGATGATAATTTAACAACGATGACGACTATGATGGCGTGTTTTTTTTATGTCAGATGACAAAAGATGACGATGATGATGTTGATGATGGTGACGATGATGAAATTTTTGTTCGCTGTTATTGTTGTTGTTGTTGTTTTTGTTGTTGTTGTTGTTGGTGGTGGTGGTGATGACGATGTTGATGATGATAATTGTGATATTGATGATGATGCTGCTGCTGGTGGTCCGGGGGACTTTTTGTCCGGGGACATTTTATTCGGGGGAGATGACCCCGGTGGCACTCTGTCTATCTGCAACGTTTCAGGTGAATACCTGTGAGACTATGGCGACGGGATGAAAACAGCAAAAATTAGGGTTTTTGCTCCCATCCTGCTCCCATGGTGGGAGAGATTCGCCAACCCTTCCACTGGGTGGCCCTGATGACCATGTATCTATAGGCGCAAAGTTTCAAAACTGTTGGCGTGCATTCTGGACAAACATAATGCATACAATGAGATATATACAATTATGCATGGCCACATTCCTCTTTGTATATATACAGTGCCTACCCATATTATTAGATTCAAAGTTACATGTACATATACATGTACATGCATACATGCACACATAAGATTATATGCATGCATACATGTATATGCAAACATAGATACATACATACATGCATACAAGCATACATATTACATACATACATACAGATTATATACATACACACATACTGTATATGCATACATACATATAACATACATGCATACGCAATTACGTATTATATACATAAAAACGTACATACATGTATATATACATACATATCACATACATACAAACATACCTGCATACATGCATTTTGCATGCATACATACATACATACACACATAAGACATACATGCATACCTACATGGATACATACATATATACATGCATGCACGCATACATACATACATGCATATATACTTATATGCATAGATATATGCAGACATATATAGATACATACATGCATAAATATAAATATATACATGCATGCATGCATACATGTACATACATGTAAATACATTATTGGGAGGCACTATAGATGATACTGTCATTGTTCTTAATGAATATGACTAACTGCTAATAATTATTTGCACTAATACTATTTCTTATACAACTAGAGCAACAGACATGGGATTTGCCCTAGAAAAATTTGACAAAATGATAATAGTTTTAGTTGCTGTTTACATTAATTGGGCAAATCCCTAAAATTAATATAGTCATGTCTCAAACTACATGTTGGAGGTTCTTCACTGTCTCCCTATTAATTTTGCCAGCGTATTGAGTTCTGGGTAGCTGCATTTGTATGGCGATGTTGTGAGGGCCTCGCGGACCTCGCCCCAATTTACCTCTGAGAGCTATGCTGCCTTACATTGGTATCAAAGGACGTCGTCCGCTACGTTCTGCTGATAAGGGAGCCCTCTTAATTCCTTTTGCTCGTGCTGCTACTTTGAAGAATCGAGCTTTTCTGTGGTTGGTCCAGTGGTCTGCAATGGCCTTAATTTTGAGCTACGCCTACACTCTGAAAATCTACCAGGATTCTTCCTTTAACCCATTTGTGCCTAGCGTCCCATATATGGGACGGGTAGTTAAAAATTTGGTAAAAATTCAAATTTCTAATAATTCCACAAGTATTTTATATCAATTTGTTCATCAGACTCTAGGCAACATTTCTAGTCCACTATTGGAGGTAATTAAACAACTTTTAGCGTGCTGGTGGGGTTTGTTTATAGCAACAGTCAACTATTGCTTGTTGTCAATTTCACGTATATTAACTCTTCATTTATTCATACATAATCATTAAATCTGCAAGTTTATCATGATACACACGAAGATCAGTATGTTGTGCAACTGTTTCAATAACTTAGTATAATTTAAAAAGTCATTCTGAAAATTTTATTAATGCGTGAAGCACCGTCCCATATATGGGACGCTAGGCACGAGAGGGTACAGCGTTTTGTGTAATGCATTTTCAGGCTTACACAATTTCGCGCATTATTTTTTGGCCGTGATTATGTACCTATGATCAATTTAAGTTGCCTGCAACTGTGTGTGTTCCATTTTGTGCTTAAAATATTTGTTAAATTTAAAGAAATTGGTTAAATATGTCCCAATTAGACTTCTTGGTCTATACAATGCTTAGTTTCTATTGTGGAGTTTGCATTCCGAGTCTTTATTCTGGGACATTTTGCTTTGATTTCCAAATACATAGGCCTAAGTGTATAGTTATGGTTTGCTATGACTAAATGTAGCATGCCGAGCCAGAAAGTATTTTCTGCCCACCAAGTGCTAGCAATGCTAGAAGATGACGATTTCACACGTACAGTTATATTCATCTTGTCACAGTATGATTCAAACTGTATCGGTGAGGATAGCAACAGCAAGGCTGAAGATACATGTCATATTCATCGACAACTTGGAGCTGAGGCAGTGGTACACTGTAACAAGGGGATAAGAACACATCTTCAGGATTGATGGATGCGATGAGTGACACACTGCAACGGGATTTTCAGAGATTGTCACTATTTGACTGCAGCTGGTTGGTTCTGAAGCAGAGACATTGACTTGCTTTAGTGCTAAGGAGTTTTCAACCTAATATGACTCCAGGTGAAGAATGTCCAAATTATATACTGTGGCAAAGACATCACCGTTCAGCTGCTGAACCACAGATGGTAGGCCTACTGTAACACTAGTCTAACAGTCGGGATTTCAGCAGCGGGTACTGTGACAGACTTCACGGCATATACTTTTCAATCCATCAGTGTGTCTTTATGAAATCCCTCATATCACATGTGTTATTTCTCCTTGACAAATACTGCAGCATTGATTTCATTGGACAACAACTCAACTCAGCCTACAATTGCGACTAAATGACCAATTGATCATGAACGTCGCATCCATATGTAACACAGGCAGCAATTATAACGGAAATGTGTTCACATGCCAAAAAGCTGTATGTCAGCTGGTGACATCCATGTGGACCAGTATGCTAATACCGAATACAAGCCAACAACTTTCTTGATGATGCAGTACTCTTACCGTATCTCAATCCAATAACAGAACTGGTGTTGATCTCTCTTAGCCCACCAAATGAATGTCGCCACGCAGAAACGGCAAGCATTACATGGGAAAAAATTGAAATGCAGATAATTATGTGACTCAGTTTGTAGTTTCAAGTTCATGATCATTGTAAGAAGTGCAACATTGGCCTGCACATTTACTGTTTGACCAATTTCAAGAACTCCAACAGAAACCAAACAACGTTGAGTGTTGTAATGAGACAGTCGATAACTATGCTCAGTAATATTAGGCACTGCCATGGCAAGTTTTATTATTACTTCTACTATCAATACTAATAGAATAGACCCCTTGGCTAGTCAAACACAGGTTTTTACAGTCTGTTTTACTGTCTAAATAGTTTGAAAACTGTAGGCGCCATACACTACCAAACTATGATCGGCATATTTTGGCATTTTGTAGTAATTTATACATGTTTCCTTTATTTTTCTTATTATTCCTAATTAATATTGACTGTTTGGAGTAGACATTTGTAGATAATGACCACCTTGTTTGATACAAACTGATTTTAGTTTCATTTGAAATTTTTGTACGAGTTGTGTCAGTGACAACATGCTTATTAGTTCAGGCACCCTCTAGTGCCTAGCGTCCCATAAATGGGACGCTTACAAAAATAGCTCAAAATCACATATTATGCTAGCAATAATAAAATTAATATTTTTCCCTATGCTTATTCTGCATATGCAACAAATAAAAAGTAAATAAATATGATTTTGAAAAATCAGGCAGTAATGGGTTAAAAACTTAAAACTGTTCTTTTTGGGCGCACTGGAGTCAGAAGCGCCTCTGAGTAGTTTTTTCTTGAAAGAACGCTATATATAAATTATCGAATGAACACTGACTTCCACGGATATTTCCCCGCTACGCCAAGACGTAGGAGCTAAATTTTAAACACACGAAATTCACGGAAAATATAATATTTAACTTTTATTTTCAACGCGGCTCCACCGCATTACATACCCCAACCGTACCCACCTCACTCCACCTTCACCCACACAAATCCTGGGCCACCACACCCAAAGCCACATCCTATACTGCGTCCCAACTATGGGCGGAGTTTATCAGGGTCTAGGGGGGCTAAGCCTCCCAAGAAGACCCAGATTAATTTTTTTAACCGTGTAAATGGTATATTTTCCTGGACTAGCCCCCCCAGGAGGGCTTTAGCCCCACCAAGAACGGAAACCAAACTCCGCCCATGGTCCCAACCCAAATTGGTAAATTTTTAACGTACGGAGTTCATGGAAAAAATAATGTTTTACTTTGTTTTCAACTCGGTTCCATCGCAACCCTACTCCAGCCCAATCCCAAGAAGCACCACCCAGCTCCTTTCCATACCCCGCTCCACCCACCCCAAGTCCACGACATCCACCACCCCATTGATAATTAGCGATGCAACTCATGCTATCCAGATGTCCAGTTACGGGTATTCACCCCACCCCGCCACAGACCTCTCTTCGCCCTTCTTGCAACCCAACCCAGGCGGGTCTTTGTCTAGCTGGAAGAATTGAGGTGAATAGGTGCGATAAACTTGCGTGGCGGCTGTGGGCTGGGCGGGGGTGGGTATTCTCGGCGGTTTCTATAATTGTTCATTGGAAGTTTGGAACCCGAGAAATTGAACTGTGGGTGTGCATGCTGGACTAACAAACATACATGGACACATGGATACACGCCTACCATCATACATACATTTATATATACATGCATACTTACATATATACCAGTGATTTCCAACCTTTTTTGACTTTAGGGCCACTTTGTTGTTGTTCGAGGATGTGAGTGCTACTTTTTCTTAGTTGGAGGACATAAGGGTATCAAGAGGCCACAAGGTCAAAATTTAATTAACCAAGAGCATATAAAATAGTCAAAATTGAATAAAAAATAGAATGTTTGATGCTATTTATATACATCCAAATAAAATAATTTGTAAAAGAGAATAATTTTGTATTTTATCCTGTCCAAAATGTCATTTTTGCGTATATTTTATATAATTATTTCAGAGGTTTTGGTTCATTATTTAAGGCCTGGCGGGCCACTTTTCGACCGTGGACCACGGATTGGGAGTCACTGATATAATAAATTGTTACATTATCCACATGCGTACATACATACTTCATACATGCATATATTGTATATATATATATATAGTATGCATGCGTAATCGTAATCGTAATCGTAAACTCGAGATTTCTAAAGCGCCACTCGAAAGCCAAGCGCAGGGCACCAGCTTATTCACGAGCGCTGCGTTGCGTTAGAAGGGTTGTCCATGAGAATAGTCCGTGGTGGTCCGGGTCGAGTTACCATTGGATCAGGATCAAATGCGTTGTGTTAGAAGGGTTGTCCGTGAGAGTAGTCCGTGGTGGTCCAGGTCGAGTTACCATAGGGTCAGAGGGGCGGAACAGCTACTAAGGTGGGTGTCGTCTGGGCCGGGAATTGGAGGGTGGAGGATCAGTCGAGATAGGGTAAGAGATCGTGAAAAGGAGTGTCTTAAGTTTCGAATGAAAAGCCCGAGGTGTGATGGACAGAGGAGCCTGAGGAAGGTTATGGTGTGTGATTAGAAATGATGATGAAGGGACTGAAAAGGATCGGAATTCAGGAGGCAGATCATTCCAAAGGCGTGGTGCTGAGATGGATATGGCGTACAACATAAGCGAAGTTGCATGGAGGAGGCATCTGCCCCTTTAACTTTTTTTACCTACTTGACAAATGACCTGGATTTAAAGATTTTGCGAATGGCTTGTCCCGCATTGAATTTGAATGTATCCCGAAGTTACCTCGACTTGAATTAAGTCTAAATTTAATGTATCTCGGAGCTGCCTCGACTTGAATTTAAGTCTGGATTAACCCTCAGGCTACCAAGCTTTTTTGTAACACGGACTACCAAGGGGGGGTGGTTACAACCCCTCTGGATTTTGGGTTTGGTTTGAGACATCCTATAACTTGTAATACACCATTGGATTCTGAATTCATTTCTGCACAAAATTGTATATTTAGGTTTAGAAAATATGAATGCAACTCGAAATTATGAATTTTTTACCATGGGTACCCGTCGATTCCACAAAACGTATACTTACGCATAGGGAATATATCAGATTATGTGTGTTTTATACATGAGTTATATATAAAAAATAGTTTACATAAAATAAAGTAAAATGTTCATCTATAAAAACTAGTAATAAGTCTGTTTTGTGCTCAATCAAAACAAAAAACATGTTGTAGCTGCTGAAAAACGTTTACGCAGACATATGGGCTTGCGTTGTAAAAAAACCCCAACATTTTCACACATTTTAATTTATTTTGAGCACTTCCGGTCATTAAAAGACAAATTGTTTAGTATAGGAAATAGCCCTAAATGTCCTCTACAGAATGGCATAATTTATTTCTATTAAAAACAAATTATGGATAAGTTATAATAGAAAAAACATGAAAATTTTATGAAAATAAAACACCTTTATATACATTTTAATTTATTTTGAGCACTTCCGGTTGTCAAAAGACAACTCAATGATCAACAAAATGTAGCCCCACATTCCCTCTATTGAATGGTATAATTTGCGCCTCTTCATATTAAAGGGCGCAAAAGTTATAATCGATAATCTAAGGGGTGGTATCCACCCCATAGTACGTTGGGTATATCGGGTATAACCTTTGAACGGTAGGGGGCATCATAAAAACCTTTAGCTCAAAATGTGTGCCAATGAACCCTCTACAGCTACCTGAAACGTCAAAATTTTATTCCAAACGAAAGAAGTTTGATTTGGGAAAAACCTAGAGGGGGTGGCAGTAGCCTGAGGGTTAACAAAATTCATCATTATTGATGGGCAGTGGATTATACTTATGAAATATTTCTGAAATATTGGGCATACAAGGATTCCGTCCCAACCACAAATTGCCCCTGTCCACACCCTCCCCCCAAAGTCTCCTCTTTGGTTGAAGGACAATGCTCTATTAGTTTGCATAATATTATTTTGTATGCTTTGCGTTAAAACATAATTCGGTGTGTGGTTTCAGGAATGAACATTTATGAAAGGTATAATTACAGCTCCATCTGAGGCCCCTTGAAAACTTGAGATCAGACACATACCAAGGACACTTGGGACCCTACACAGGCTTTAATGTTTGGGCCTCACGCAGGTTTTATTTTGACACCTCATCCATTTAGCAATTATAATAAGTTACAATTTATAAACGTTGTGTTTGAGAAAGTGGACGAAATTGCCTGAGTTAGTTCAAATGTCTTTTATAATTATACGCCCAAAATCAGTATGGTATTTGCATTAGGTATCCAATGGCAGTGCCATATAATATGGTTAGTTGAGGCATGCACCAGACTGGATCTGTGTATATAGAGTCACAAATAGGCATAAAGACCAGCTAAACTTGGGTGCCCCTTTCAAACTCTAATGGTTTTATACTATACGCCAAAAATCAGTATGATATTTGCATTAGGTCTGCTATGGCAGTGCCATATGGTTAGTTGAGGCATTGACCAGACCGGATCTGTAGAGTCACAAAGAGGCATAATAACCACCTAAATTTGGGGGCCCCTTTCAAACTCGGGTCCCCCCCGGTTGGGGGGTACGGGGGTGCTAAAGTGTGGGGGCCTGTTCGGCTGAACATGCTGAACATGCCTTAATCCGGCCCTGCTTGTTGGCATTGTAATAGTGGAGCAATCTTTGTTAGGATGGCATATTAAAATAATAAAATACTACCATTGGCTTACAATATGGAAACTCAAAGTGAAATTGTCATCATTTTAAATGTATTTATTGAAGTCTTATAGACCACTCTTGTCAGCACTGAAATAGTAGAGAAACTTAGTTAAGATGACACCTTAAAATACTGCCATTGCAATGTGAAAATTCAAAAAATTTCTTATGGGAGAAGTGTAACATCCCTCCTCAAACCCTCCCCGGCGCGATGCGCCTCGGCGAACGTCCGCCGGACTCTCGCTTCGCTACTCACACCCCTTTGATTCCCCCCCCACAGGAGGGGGGAATAGATTAACACACTGCATCCATGTCTATACGTCATTACACACATGCATACACGCGCGCGCACAGACACACACGCACTCACACATACACACACGGCTTAGGAGCATAAGGGGTTGGCACCCATAGGAATCCTTATCTACATTTCAATCGGATAAACAAAGCCAGACATCGGGGGTCGAACAAAACCGTACGAGCTTCATTGCCAACGGTGGACGGATCAACCTTGCAGCTAAATAAACCGGTTGCCCGGCTAATTCAACAGCACATGATGGCCCCATAATAAGGGTTGTAAAAGTGATTCAACAACAAACCATTGCTGCAACTTGCTCTGTAG
>OX457040.1:6247096-6402096 GCA_949752735.1 Lumbricus terrestris | reverse complement strand
AGGTTAAGTGATGCCATTGTGGACAGTTGTCCCTAGACCCGGGATGCGAGGTTATAAAAAAAACTCGTGCAATAGTGGACACAAATGGAGACACAGAAGGGAGGAAATCCCGCTAGTAGGGCCCCCAAACAAACTATTAAATAATTTTGATAGATACACACCACAATTTGATGAAAAACCAAAGCAACAGTAGATGAATGGAGATGATCACAGCTATCATAACATCACAGCAAGGAGACAGGCACATCAATTCAACACACTAGGCCTATACAGAGAATATTTGAATGAAGCTGAAAAATAATTTTAATATCAGTTATGGGCCTCTATTAGCCATTTACGTAGGTTTATTTTAAACAGGTTAATATTAGGAGGAGCTTTAAGGCCTTGTGGCAAACCATTCCATAACAAAGGGCCCCTACACCTTATATGATGATTATGATGACGATGATGATGATGATGATGACGATGGCGATGACGATGATGATGATGATGATGATGATGATGATGATGATGATGATGATGATGATGATGATGATGATGATGATGATGACAACGTCATCTTGGCCCAAACTCTTGATTGCTCGAGTCTACGTGCCTTGTCGATATAGTCGCCAGAAGCTTGCTGGTTCTCTTCAGAACCCTTAGTTTCCATAGAAAAGGTGACTAGATCAAACTCTGTGACTGTTAGATATGCTACCATAAGATCTAAGAGAAAATTTTTGATTGTAAAAGTATCGGCAGATCGTTTTAGTAATTAATCGTAATCGATATCTCGAAACTTATGCAGCGCCCACAGAAACGGTGTCGCGGGAACTAGCTTACTCGCAAGCAATATTCAAACCAAAATCGATAGGCATCGGGCCAAGATCCGGGGAGTCCAGCAGGTAGACAGACGTGACGGGACGGCTAAGTTCGATGACATTTAGCGGTAAAATTACGAGGCTTGTGAAGAGAAAAGGAGGAATAAGGATCGGATTTTTGAAAAAGCACTGTTTTCAGTTTTGAGTGGAAGACCTGTGGTGAAAATAGCGAGTGGCACAGATGCGCAAAAAAGAATACCGTAGCAAACGATTGTCTATTTATAACGAAAATAATATTTAAGTAATGTTACTTATAAACAGATTACATGTATTGCTTGGTGTCATTAAAAGAAGTCCTCTCTTGCGCGGTGATGCTGCTGGGCAACGTAATCGTTGATTTCAGCATTGGAATCGTATCATTTAGTACATCGGATTATTATCATACATACTAGTAGGCCTACATAGGCCTATTGTTGCAAGACTCCATACACTGCAGGCATCGCCAGTCGCCATTCTCCCAAGTGAGCCGCCTGCTGGGGGTCAAATTGCTTAGAGAGCGGTGACGTTTCGTGGTCTGGCTTCTTGAAGTTCTGTGAAGTACCTTTCAGCGCGACCACAACAGAGCTTCTCTTCTCTGTTTATGTGATTCAAACAAACCAATGACGCCAGTCAGCTGGAAGCCAAGCGTCATTAGCGAGTCGTCATTAGCGAGCAACTGCGATAATACGCACTGTTAGCCAAGAAGCTCACAGCCCATATAAACGATCTGTATATAATTATGAGCGTCATTATGACTTTGTCTCTGGTCTGCCTCTTAGTTTGTGCCTTTGTGCATCTGAATGCCTTTCGCTCTGTATCGATGACAGTCCGGTTTCACGACTGTAGGCCTACGTATGTCTGAATATATGTTCGTACATTTGGCCGTGGGCATGTATGTTTGTATGTGCTTCTGGCTATCTGCTTGGCCGTCTATCAGTATGAAGATCTGCCCGCCTGTGGTTGTTGATCTCACCGTCTGTACGTCTGTCTATCTGTCAGTCTAAATGTCTTTCCGTCTTCCTTATGTTTGTCCATCTATACACCTGCATGTTTGTTCGTCTGCCTGTCTGCATGCCTGTATGTCTCGAGCATAGACCATGAAGGGAGGAGGACGAGCTGAAACCTAGTGTAAAACCGGGATGTGGTTATCAATGGAACAAAACGACCATTAGTCAGAAAGGCATCAGTGCAAGAGTTGCACGCTTGCGAAATGACATGGTTTTGTTTGTACTATCTCATTGGATTCTATATTAAACTGCCTTTATTTTGGAAGAGCTTTTGGAATAATAAATTGGTAAGTTTTGAAGTAATGTGCCCTGATCATATCCAAAGTATTTGACGACAAGTTTTCACCACGACCTGGCACGAAGGAGATAATGTAGTTGTTGTTGTTGTTGTTGTTGATGATGATGATGATGATGATGATGATGATGATGATGATGATGATGATGATGATGATGATGATGATGATGATGATGATTATGCTGCTGCTGGTGATGATGATGTAGATGTAGATGTAGAAGGGGAAGGGAACGAGAAGGGGAAGAAGAGGAGAAGAAGGAGGAGGAGAAGAAGGAGGAGAAGGAGGAGGGGAAGAAGGAGAAGAAGAAGGAGAAAAAGGAGGAGGTGAAGGAGGAGAGGGAGAAGGCGGAGGAGGAGGAGAAGAAGGAGAATAAGGTGAAGGAGAAGGAGGAGAAGGAGGAGAGGGAGGAATAGAAAAAGGAGGAGGAGAAGGAAAAGAAGGAGGTGGAGAAGTAGCAGAAGGAGTAGGAGAAGAAGGAGGAGAACAAGAAGGAGGAGGAAGAGGAGGAGGAGGAGATGGAGGAGGAGGAGGAGGAGAGGGAAAAGTAAGAAGGAGGAGGAGAAGGAGGAGAGGGAAGAGGAGGAGGAGGTGAAGAAGGAGGAGAACAAGAAGAAGGAGGAGAAGGAGGAGCAGAATGAAGAGGAGATGGAGGAAAGAGAGTAGGACATGGAGGAGGAGAAGGAGGAAAGGAAGGAAGAGAAGGAGGAGAAAAAGAATAAAAACAAGAAGAAGGAGGAGAAGGAGGAGAATAAGAAGGAGAGTAAGAAGGAGGAGGAGGAGAAGAAGAAGGAGAACAAGGAGAAGGAAACGGAGGAGAAGGAGGAGAAGGAGGAGGAGAAGGAGGAGAAGGAGAAGATCAAGAAGGAGAACAAGAAGCAGAAGGGGGAGGAGAACAAGAAGGAGGAGGAAGAGGAGGAGGAGGAGAAGGAGGAGGAGGAGGAGGAGAGGGAAAAGTAAGAAGGAGGAGGAGAAGGAGGAGAGGGAAGAGGAGGAGAAGGAGGTGAAGAAGAAGGAGAACAAGAAGAAGGAGAAGAAGGAGGAGCAGAATGAAGAGGAGATGGAGGAAAGGGAGTAGGACATGGAGGAGGAGAAGGAGGAGAGGGAGGAAGAGAAGGAGGAGGGGGAGAAAAAGAATAAAAACAAGAAGAAAGAGGAGAAGGAGGAGAAGCAGGAGAATAAGAAAGAGAGTTAGGAGGAGGAGGAGAAGAAGAAGAAGGAGAACAAGAAGAAGGAAAAGAAGGAGCAGGAGGAGAAGGAGGAGGAGAAGGAGGAGAAGAAGAAGGAGAAGATCAAGGAGGAGAACAAGGAGAAAGAAGAGAAGGAGGAGGAGAAGGAGGAGAGGGAGGAGGAAAAAGAGGAGGAAAAGTAGGAGAGGGAGGAGGAGGAGAGAGAGGAGGAGGAGGAGAAGAAGGAGAAGAAGAAAGAGGACAACAAAGGGAACAAGGAGAAGGAGGAGGAGAAGAATAAGGAGGAGGAGAAGGATGAGGAGGAGGAGAAGGAGGAGCAGAAGAAGGAGAAGGAGGAGAAGATGAAGGATAAGCAGAAGGAGAAGAAGGAGGAAGAGAAGAGGGATGACGAGAAGGAGGAGGAGAACAAGGAGAAGGGGGAGAAGGAGGAGAAGGAGAAGGACAAGGACAAGGAGGAGAAGAAGGAGAAGGAGGAGAAGGAGGAGGAGAAGGAAGAGAGGGAGGAGGAAAGGAGGAGAAAAAGCAGAAGGAGGAGGAGGAGAGGGAGGAGGAGAAGAAGGAGGAGAAGAAGAAAGAGGAGAACAAGGGGAACAAGGAGAAGGAGAAGGAGGAGAAGAATAAAAAGAAGGAGGAGAAGGAGGAGAAGGAGGAGTAGGAGGAGAAGGAGAAGGAGGAGGAGAAAATGAAGGAAAAGCAGGAGGAGGAGAAGGAGGAAGAGAAGAGGGATGAGGAAAAGGAGGAGGAGGAGAACAAGGAGAAGGAGGAGAAGGTGGAGAGGTATGGGAAGGAGAAGGAGAAGAAGAAGGAGAAGGAGGAGGAGAAGGAGAAGAAGAAAGAGTAGAACAAGGGGAACAAGAAGAAGGAGAAGGAGAAGGAGGAGAATAATAAAGAGAAGGAGGAGAAGGAGGAGAAGGAGGAGTAGAAGGAGAAGGAGGAGGAGAAGATGAAGGAGAAGCAAGAGGAGGAGAAGGAGGAAGAGAAGAGGGATGAGGAGAAGGAGGAGGAGAACAAGGAGAAGGAGGAGAAGGAGAAGGTGGAGAGGTATGGGAAGGAGAAGGAGAACGAAGAGAAGAGTGAGAAGGAGAAGGAGGAGGAGAAGGAGCAGAAGGACAAGGAGAAGGAGGGGGAAAAGATTGAGGAGAGAAGAAGAAGGAGAAGGAGGAGAAGAAAGATGAGAAGACGGAGTACAAGAAGGAGCAGGAGAAGAACTAGAAGAAAAGAGAAGGAAGAGGAATGGGGAGCGGCAGGGGGAAGGAGAGGGAAAGGGCAGGATCGAGGAGCGAAGGAGGAGGGGAGGGAGGGTAGGAAAGGGGAGGAAGAGGGATAGGAAGAAGAACGAGGGCGAGAAGGAGAAAGATGAGGAGGAGGGGAAGGAAGGAGAAGGAGGATAAGAAGAAGAAGAAGAAGAAGAAGAAGAAGAAGAAGAAGAAGAAGAAGAAGAAGATGATGATGATAAGGATGATGGGGACGGAGAGGGAGAACAATGGCGAGGACGAGAAGGAGAAGGAGAAGTAGAAGGAGGAGGAGGGGAGGAGAATGAGAAAAAGATGATGATGACGACGACGACGATGATGATGATGATGATGAAGACGACGTCGATGATGACGATCTTGATCTTATTCTTGATACTAAGGAAAGAGATGAAGATGCAGATCATGGTGATGATTAGTTGGCGATGGTGATGATGATAATGGCAACGACGACGATGGCGAGGATAAAGACGACGACGACGGCGACGACGACGACGACGGCGACGACGACGACGACGGCGACGAGGCCGATGATGATGATGATGATGATGATGATGATGATGATGATGATGATGATGATGATGAGATGAAGATGACGACGACGACGATGATGATGAAGACGACGTCGATGATGACGATCTTGATCTTATTCTTGATGCTAAGGAAAGAGATGAAGATGCAGATCATGGTGATGATTAGTTGGCGATGGTGATGATGATAATGGCAACGACGACGATGGCGAGGATAAAGACGACGACGACGGCGACGACGACGAGGCCGATGATGATGATGATGATGATGATGATGATGATGACGACGACGACGACGACGAACGACGATGACGATGATGATGATGATGATGATGATGAATATTATGCACGCATGCGTTAAGCATATTCCTGGAGTAAATGTCTGCCATTGAAATACGCTAACAGACTACCCTCCTCCTTTAGGGGCTTGGAATTGGCCCTGGCTGAGTGCATCCAGTGGCAGGGTTCCCGTTGGCCAGTAGCGTGTCTGCTTATTAAGCTGTAACCTGCGCTGTTGCGCATGCGCAAGCTATGAACGTTGTCTAAGAAGAAGCGAATAATAACTTACGGAAAACTAGTTTAAATTTCCCTCTGTCATTAAAGCGATGTGTGAACCAAACTGGATATATCTAAATAGGCAATAAATCAAGAAATTGTAAGCGAGGTTTCCCATACATATGATAATTCTTCGTTTTCGAGATATTTGGCAATTTACGACATGAGGAGTTTAGCGTGAAAAAGTAAAAGACACTTAATAACAGGTCGGATTTTGACCAAAAATTTCTAATAGGTGGAAAGTTTAAAATATGAAAATAACTTGTAAACAACCTTACTTTGGTAAACATTACCGAAGCCAGATGTTACTTTTTAAAATTGTGGCAGGAGGAAGGAGAAATTTGAATCAATATCTAAGGTCGACACGGCGGTGGATAGATAAAATGAAAGAGGATTTTCAATTGACGGTTTGCCATCAATTGATGAGTTTGGTATAGGATAATAATAATAATAATAATAATAATAATAATAATAATAATAATAATAATAATAATAATAATAATAATAATAATAATAAGCACATTCCCAAAGCAGCCAGACATGGACTTTGTGGACTACTGACTTCTATTATAAACCGAATCTTGAAGGAACCAAACTCTCCTCTCCTTTGGCAACAGCTATTGTCATTTGGAGCCCTGACCCTCACCCAACCAACCAGAGGGGGCAGACGACACAATATGACTTCGAAAATCAAAGCTCGCACTAATGAATTTTTCACAAAGGTGCCACTCGAAACCCCTGCACTTTTCACTCCGCAGGAGAGCCCATGCATGGGAGGGAGGGGTGGTCCTAACCGAACACAAACGATCGCTGCAGCGGTTGCCGCAAAACTCGAAGATGGCAGCATCAGAGCTGCGGCGAGGATCCTGTGCTCGGACGATAAGCCTGTTCTAGTCAGCGAGTCCACCTTAGAAGAACTACGCCTGAAACACCCTACCCAACCTACTGACCGCCCGCCAATGCCAACTCCACCGACTGGAAACCATCTCCAAGTCACGGAGGCGGAAGTCCTCGCGCGCATTCGCACTTTTCCGACGGGCTCCTCGGGGGGGCCTGATGGTATCCGTCCCCAGCATATACTCGAGTTGACGGGTCAGGCCGAATCGGGGCCCGTGTTGCTATCGGCCATCACGGCTCTAATCAACCTCCTTCTGACTGGAACTTGCCCTCCCCAAATCCGGGCCACCTTTTTCGGGGGCACCTTATTCGCTTTACGCAAAAGCTCAGGAGGTTTGCGCCCAATAGTCATCGGCTATTACTGGCGCAGACTAGCGGCCAAATGCGCGAACGCATATGCGACCACAAGAGTGGCATCGTATTTGACCCCAAGGCAGGTGGGAGTGGGAGAGGCGGGTGGTTGTGAGGCGGCGGCGCATGCCGCAAGGCGTTTCTTGGAGAATATGGACGATGAATCTATTCTCGTAAAATTAGACTTCTCAAACGCCTTTAATAGCCTCTACAGAGATCAGATGCTGCTCTCTGTCTTCACAATAATCCCTGAACTGGGACCTTTTTGCTCACTGGCCTACTCGGAACCTTCAAACCTCAAATATGGCACTTTTTCTCTGAGCTCTCAGGTTGGTCCTCAACAAGGTGACCCACTTGGTCCACTGCTCTTCTGTCTCCCCCTGCAACCTATCCTAGCTGAGATGACGTCATCGCTCGTGCTAGGATATTTGGACGACATCTCCTTGGGTGGGAGAGTGCAGACTGTGGCCGAGGATGTGACGCTTCTAGAACTCAAATGCAAATCCCTGGGTCTACAACTCAATCTATCCAAATGCGAGGTCATCTCGCACGTTCAGGATCTGACTGCAGATCACCATCTCTTGGGTCGTTTCACGCAAACCTGTCCCCAGAAGGCATCGCTGTTGGGTGCACCTCTCTCTACCCTAGAAGCACTAGAGGAGGCAATTGAGGCACACACGGCAGACCTCGGCAAAGCACTCGAGAAAATGGGGGACATTGCCAGGCATGATGCCTTAACCATCCTCAGGTATTCACTCGGCGCCACAAAGCTGCTCCACACCCTGCGATGCTGCCCCTGTGCGGACCACCCGGGGCTTGCACGTTACGACATGGTTCTGCGCTCGGGCTTATGCAGAATTCTGAATCTGGCTCTAACAGAGGAGGCATGGCTCCAAGCTACGCTCCCCATCAAGATGGGCGGACTGGGGATTCGTTCGGTGTCACAGCTGGCACTTCCCGCTTTTTTAGCTTCGGCCGCGGGCACCGATCGCCTCCAATCCACCATGCTGAACAACATGACCTCCTCTGATTCACATTGGGACGCGGCACGTGACCAGTGGCTGAAGATCAGCTCGGTTCAATGCCCAGAAAAGGACATCACCCACAGACAGTCGGCCTGGGACAAGCCCTTGCTCGACAAAATTATATCTGCTCTTCAGGCCAACTTCCCTGATCCGGAACACAGGGCGCGCCTCGGGGCCACTGCAGCCCCGCATGCTGGCGATTGGTTACTGGCTTTGCCCATTGCCAACTGTGGTCTTAGGTTGGATGACGAGGCAGTCAGAGTGGCAGTCGGTCTTCGGCTGGGCGTCCGTCTATGCGAACCACACAAGTGCCCTTGCGGTGCCCCGGTGGCCGCTGATGGACTGCATGGACTCTCCTGCGCCCTGGGACCTGGCAGACCCCCCAGACATGCATCCCTGAATGACTTGGTCCATCGAGGTTTGATCCGGGCGGGCTTTCCGTCAAATAAGGAGCCAGCGGGTTTGCTGAGATCTGACGGCAAAAGACCCGACGGCCATACCCTGGTTCCATGGCGGGTAGGCAGATGCCTAGTCTGGGACGCAACGGTGACCGACACCATGGCCACGTCTTATTTGTCAGACACCTCTCAGACAGTCGGAGCAGCGGCCGAAAGAGCAGCGGCCCGCAAGCATGAGAAATACCATCAGCTCTCCACAACGCACTACTTTGTGCCCCTTGCCTTCGAGACCATGGGTCCGATTAATAGTGAAGGCCATGTCTTTTTATCTGACCTAGGACAAAAACTCAGCATGGTTACGGGGGACCCACGAGAGACCTCTTTCCTCTACCAACGTATTTCTTTAACGATACAACGTTTTAACGCGATCGCATTCCGAGGCACTTTCGACGATCAAGACAACGAAGAGTAGGGTCATTCTGGACTAGTTTTTAACCAATAGTTAGTAATGAAGTCCCTGAGGGATCCTAAATACCTCGGGGCAAAAAAAAAAAAAAAAAAAAAATAATAATAATAATAATAATAATAATACACATGAGTGTCTTGCTGCTAAAATGTCTCCTTTTCATTCATTCATTCATTCATTCATTCATTCAAAGCATTTATATAGCGCCCCTTCAAGAAACTACTCAGAGGCGCTCCCAGATCAACCACGAACAAAGAATCAGTATCTGGACATTATGATAGAAACCGTTTTGGTTTCATAAAATTAGGATGACTAAATGAAATTGTATACAGAAAATCACGCGAAGTTAGCAAGTATAGCATCAAGCCCTACTGCTGTCGAAGTGCGATCTTGCCATGCACACTTGAAAGCAATTGCATTGACAGCAACAAGGCCTGAATAGACTGTATGCCCTTTATCTGTCAAGTCATGAAACATTGAAACTATTGATAGATCAAGTTATGAAACATTGAAGTATGAATATGGCACATTATAATGCCATCAATAGTTAAACTGCAGTGTAATCATAGGCTACTAAAAATTTCGACTATATAATTATGATAATTTCATTGCATAATGGGCTCAATGCTACATATAGGTGACCGTGCATGAGAAAACCCTCCCAAAGGTGAAAATTCCATAAAATGAGTTTAAGTTTGTTTTAAATAGTACAGATATAGTTGATCAAATTGGTGAAAACCGTATATTTGCATCTTTTGAAATGAAATTTTTATGATTTTTTAGCATCTTGAGAAATCGTTTTAGGGAGAAATCGCCAGTTGCAAATTACATCCATTACATGAACCACACAAAAGTCAATAGATTTTTCATCAGAATTTAGTAATATGTTCTAAACTTAAAATGTTCTGCTCTTTCCAATGGTGTCAACGGCTTTTCTTGGAAAATTAAATTGAAGGAATGGCACAGATTTAAATAGGAGTCTCCGCACAGTAGCGTGCATTTCGTTGAGAACTGGGTGTAGACCTTTCCGCTCGATTTACTCGGTTTCAATATTTTCCGACTTTGGCCGGGTTTTCTCATGCACGGTCACATTATTAGAATGTGACTTTCGTGAAATTATTTGACCAAGAAATTATTAAATCATATTTTCATTATATGCAGAATTTTACTGATAGTCAATTCAAGAATCTGGCCGCCATTTTATCCCAATTGTGGTTTCCTTACAGTGCCATATAGGCCTAAGTGGAATTGGTTCCATCGCATTCCTTGACCTCGAAAATGATGATTTGGACCCTGAGATCATGTTTCCATTGCACAAGTGACTTCACTAAAAGCCATTTTAATTTTCTGGCCACCATTTTGTCCGCCATTTTGATTTTCGTGTAGTGCCACATATGTGACATTGGTTTCATTGCATTCCTTGACCACGAAAATGTTGATTTAGACTCTGAAATCATGTTTCCATTGCATACATAACTTCACTTATAGCCATTTAAGATTCTGGACGCCATTTTGTCCGCCATTATGATTTCCTGCAGTGCTCCATATGTTACTTTGGTTCCAGTGCATTCTGCGAACCTTCCATAAATAAATTCTTTTAGTTTTATAATAGGAAATCGGAGCTTATCATAGGAATCATGCGAATCACAGTGGGGGTATTTTTTTACCCCCCGGTGACCAAAATCGGTTGAGAAAAATCGTGACTCTATAAGGGTTAATATAATCTGCAAAACATGATTATTGATCAGCGATGATGTAACAATGGCATCGCTAAATAAAAAAATACAATATTTGTCTGTGCAGCTTCTGAAAATCCTAATGAGATAATGTTAGAATGGTTTTTAAAGGATTGAGCTTGTCTGCCCGTGCAATATTAATGTCAGCAGTATTTCAGATTTCACAGATGCTGTGAATACACTAGTGATTAAAATAAGGCTCGGAACTGTTTTTAATCGCTCTCGATGACTGCAGATGCATCAAACCTCGCATAGTTTTCACTAGAAGCGTGGACTTGAATATAACCAAAAGAATTCCTCGATTAGATAGCGACCACAGGGCTGTTAAGTTGACAAAGAAATTGAAAGAGTTATTAGAGTAAGTCAGAGTGTATAACTTAAAGCTATCAGAAGAGATACAAATACTGACATTCAGTTAACTTCTCGACAAAATGATCTTCTGATTAAATTTTTGTCGCTCAATGAATCGGATCGTTAACCCTGAGGCTACCAAGCTTTTTTTAACACTGACTACCAAGGGGGGTTGGTTACCACCCCCCTGGATTTTGGGTTTGGTTTGAGATATCATAACCTGTAATACACCATTTGATTCAGCATTCATTTCTGCACAAAATGGTATATTTAGGTTTCGAAAATATGAAGGCACCTCGAAATTATGAATTTGTTACCATGGGTACCCGTCGATTCCACAAAATGTATACTTACACATAGGGAATATATTAGATTCTGTGTGTTTTATACATGATTTACATCAATTACATGTATATATAAAAAGTAGTTTACATATAATAAAGTCCAATATTCAACTATAAAAACTAGTAATAAGTCTGTTTTATGTTAAATCAAAACAAAAAAACATGTTATAGCCGCTGAAAAATGTTTACGCAGACATATCGGTTCGCGTTGCAAAAAACCCCAACAATTTCATACATTTTAATTTATTTTTAGCACTTCCGGTCATCAAATTTTAAATTATTTAGTATTAACAAATAGCCCTATATGCCCTCTATAGAATGGCATAATTTATTTCTATTAACAAATAAACTATTGATAAGTTATAATAGACAAAACATGACAATTTTATGAAAATAAAACACCTTTATATATGTTTTAATTTATTTTGAGCACTTCCGGTTGTCAAAAGACAACTCAATGAGCATGGAAATGTAGCCCCACATTCCCTCTATAGAATGGTATAATTTGTGTCTCTTAATATTAAGGGGCGGAAAAGTTACAGACGATATTCTAGGGGGGGTGGGTGGTATCCACCCTCTCTGGTACCTTGGGTATATCGGGTGTAACTTTTGAACGGTAGGAGGCATCATCAAAAGTTTTAGCTCAAAATGTGTCCCAGTGAACCCTCTACAGCTACCAATTTTTTCAAACTTTTATTCCAGACGGAACGAGAAAAATTTGCGAAAAACCTAGGGGGGTGGCAACCACCCCCCTTGGTAGCCCGAGGGTTAACCTACATAGAAGTACGAAGACTCCGTTTCCATCAAAGCCGCATCATCCGCATAGCCGATAGTTTGTCAGTCACTGGATAAAATAACAGACCGACACTCAGCTTTACTCAGCTTGCATTGGCTAGAATACAACACAAAATGATGCACCAGCCGAAAACAGGTCAAACAGGCGAATCGATAATTATTAATAGTAGAAGAATTTTAGTAGAAAAAATATCAATCGACTAAATAAATTTTCAGAAGCTAGAGACTTGGCAGAGTTGTTAAGTACACACCACTGATGACAATACCAAAAGTCCCCATAAATCCGTGCTGTGCTCGAGCCGCCATCTTGGAAAATGGCGGGCAAAAATCGGTTTTTCGTGAATAACTCTCAATCCATTGTAGCTCCTAAAAAGTATTTGTATTTTCATCATTGGGGTGGGTGTACTTAATAACTATGCAGTCTCTAGCTTCTGAAAATTTATTGAGTCGATTTTGCTGAAACTTTTCTACTCTAACTTCGTTAATATCAGACAATTTTAGCGCTGTGTATTTTATAATTAATAGAAATAAACTTTAAAATGGTGTATAAAACTGACACAATTATTATGCTGCGGTTAACGTTGTAGTGTGACAGCAATTGCTATTATATATATATATATATATATATATATATATATATATATATATATATATATATACTTCGTTTATTCAAGAAAAACTAAGTCGACACACCGCAACTTATTACATGAAACAAAAAGTATTTTAAAGAAGACAGTTAGTAAATAGGCTAAAATAACGAGTGTCCGCTGCAAAACTAGTGTGAATAGTTCCTGAAGTTCTAATGCGGGGGTGAAGGTGTAGTGGGTATGTTCATTGTTCATTGCCTTGCAGCCAGATGGTTGCAGGTTCGAATTCACCTCCTGTTACGCGTAGAGACCTTGTTCAAGTCCTTCACTCGCAATTGCTCAGTGCTTCGGCGTGAATCGCTGATAGTGTCCGCGCTGTAGTATAGACCACCACTGAGTAGTGAACTTGAGGGGCGCTATGGCAAATGCACATGCAAAGAAATAATCACTTAGAAGTGACCATATGCGTTTGTATTAGGTGCAGGTCTAAACCATTACGATCGTGAAGAGTTATTGAAGGGTTAAAAGTGATCTGTCGACAAGAATCGATAAAGATGAGTTGATTAGAAAGGATTTCCTTTTAATCGTGCATTTCACAAGAATAAAATTAATGCTCGACGTTGAAATTGCACGTTGAAATTTCGACAAACAGATAACACCGGTTATATTGAAGATTGAAGAGCTCTGCAACATTCAGAAAGCGTTACGATTACGGTTGCCACAAACACCTTTTTTAATAGATATAAGTTATTATAATAACAGGTAAACCACAAGTTTATTAATGGATAGTAGTCTTCGTCTAATAAGAAAGATCATAATTATGTCAGTTTCATTAAAGTGCTGTTACAGTAGTATGCCAAAAAGTCTGTCCAGGTTAACGGCTTCTGTTATCATAGACCCTGGTCAAATCTGGATCCATCCGTTTCTCAATTGTGGCTAACGAATAAGGAGGGGAGCATATTGATAATGTACTTCAATTGCATGCACGTGATTCAGTGCCAGGAAGACTTTGATGCCGTAAGATGTCGTTTCATTATCGCTGGGTAAGTTCAACATTTTTAGACACCCTTAACAGAGTCAGGAACTGATGTAGATTTGTCCGATAAACGAGTTTTTTGCTCTTTCGATAAAATATTATAAGCAAATAAGCAATATTATGATAAAAATCATGTTGTACGCAAGGAGCAACAAAGTATAACGTTGTCTGCATCTTATTGCTCACTCAGATGACAGATGCGTTTTGTCACCGTCTTAAACAGCCGTCCTATTTAGGTTGCGGTAAAACAGATGAAATTAGTCATTGTTATTACTCAAAGTATGACGTCATCCTATGACATCAACGGTCGTTGACGACAGTTCTTGAAGAAGACATTGCAAATAAATTGAAGCTTGCATCATTCGAATTAAAAAACAAGATATGGAGTCAAAACGAAGCTTCACAATTTCTAATAATAATAATAATAATAATAATAATAATAATAATAATAATAATAATAATAATAATAATAATAATAATAATAATAATAATAATAATAATAATAATAATAATAATATGTAGCCTACAGATCTAGGTGCCATGGGTTCGAAAGCAATCGATTAAAAACCATAGCAACGATTCAGAAGCACTCGGAACAGCGAAAAAGTTCCGTTTTCATATGCCTCTTGAAAGTTGCCAGCGATGAGGAGTTTCTGATGTCAGAGGGAAGATTGTTCCATATTCGAGGTGCTGACGAGGGGAAGGATCTTGATGCAGTTGCAGTGCGACAGCGATGAAGGACAAGTGTTCGGTTTCCGGATGATCGCATGTTTCTTGAGGGCTCATAATTCTGAAGGAGATCGGAGAGGTTTTGTTGTTTCACAGTTGTAGGTAATGATGACGATTTTGTATGTGATCCTTTCTTTGACAGGTAGCCAGTGGAGGAATTTCAGAAGTGATTTGCCACTAAATTGAAATGAAGCATTGCAGGCGACCCGTGTGAGATTGTTTTGAACTCGCTGAAGAGGCGTTAAGTTTACTGAAGGTGTTCCATAGAGAAGCTGTTGCTGTAGTCCAGACGCGAGGTAAATATTCAAGATGCGATGTTGTTTGCAATGTCTTTTGCGAGGAAATGTCGGATGTGTCTAAGAGCACGAGTGTGGAAATTGGTGGAGCAAACTGGTTTAGCAGTTTGGGAGTCCATTGAGAGAGTCGAGTCAAGTTTTACGCCGAGAATTTTAGTATATTGTGATAACTTTAAGACCGTGTTTGAGATTGTATGTTGGAGGTTTCTATCAATATTTACTGATATTCGATTTCTTTACCATATAAAGTTGTTCATCTGACACCCATTATGTGTGTAGTTTCAGTAACGACACTGTGTGGTGACAATGACCATTAGCGTCGCCCTACTCCTTTATCCAGGCTTGGGACTGGCTCTGGCGAGTGCAACCATTGGCGTAGTTGCACACTATATTGGCTCCCACACCGTGGCTAAAGGATCTAAAACAGACTTTAAAAGGCATTATTTTTAGTATCAATAATATTGTTGCAGACAGTCAATTCAATGAAGGTAGTATTCAATTATAAATCACACGTTTTTATTTATGGCCCATGATGAACCCGTTTTAAAGGTGTGAAAAGTTGTCTTGGTTTCATCAAACCTGTCTACAGCAACATATTCAAAATGTAAACGTGTAACTGAAAAAGACCAAGACCATTGAAATCCGCAAAAACCACGGCACAAGTGACATAGCGGTCGACTGGTAGTGGAGTGCTCTCAGTCCCGTTTGTCCGTACATCCATCATGCAAAGTCAAGAATCTACTTACATGTAGTTCAAAAGGTTCCACCAGCGCCGTTTGCGGAAGGTGCCAATCTAGATATTCTTATGTCTGCATGGCCAAGATATTTGGCAAAAATCTGTAGGGCTACTTTCATGACCCACTATATTATTAATGAAGTTCAACGAGTAGGCCTCGTGATATCGGCAAGCGTCAGCTGCTGTTAAATTACTACGGTCAATTAACACAATGTCATCATGAAATTGATGTCAATAATATTATTGGCCATTCGTGTAGAAACACTTATTATTGGATCAATATTAGCGTCTAGCGTTTGCAATGATGTGTCAATAGTTGAATTTTGTCAGACGACTCTCAATAATTTCTTTCGACGTGCCGTTTTGACTTTATGTTGCCAGATAAAATGCTTAATAAAGGTATGGAAGCTGCTTCTAATCAAAATAATTATGTTTAAAGGATTTTACTCACACTTTAAAACTCTTGAAAGTGATAATTATTGTAAACTGTGGCATAGCCGAATTATTATGCTATCTTGCTATGATGCACGCATTAAGCAACCACCTGACAAGCATTGCCGTCATGAAAGCCTATCAGATAGGCCTACATGGGTAAAATAAAAGAGGAAGAGAAAGAAAATGATGAAACTTATAAAAAATGAACTGAAATACATTGGAAACTTTAACAACGTCAGCAGCCTTTGTAGCTGTTATATAATAAGATGTCGTTAAACTGCTGAATAATAACAAAAGTTTCAATATGAACAAAGACATTACAACAGTTGACAATTGACAAACAATGCGCAGTAAGCTAGAAGAGTCACCGTTCACGCACACACACGCACACACACGCACACACACACACACACACACACACACACACACACACACACACACGCACACCCACACAGAAGAGCACACAGACACATACACACACTGGTGGAGCCATCCAATGGATTTTGTGGTCAGCTAACAGATGACATGGATGGATGTTCAAAGTCTCTGGACCAAGTTAATTGCGTCCATGATAAAGTAGAACTGTAAAGTGACAACAGACATCAGCGTTCGCAAAAACGTAGCGGTGTCGACGAGTAGTCTTTTACTGGTTGAAGATGACGCATGGCTGGATAATCGTCGAAGCGCGAGAAGTGCATGGCTGGAAAAGACATTCGTTGCGTCGGTTGATCCAAGCAACGCCAGACTCCACTGACTCTCCGTCGAAGAATGTCCAGCGGGACGCTTCGCTCGTCCTACACCGGTTGTAAACAAACGGTTACCGGCGGTGTGCAGCAATCCGCATACGGTTGAGACTCGACCGTGCTGAGTCACATAATTATGGCCGAGATGATTTGCGAAAAAAATGCTTTCAACCATCCGAAAACCTTGTTAGAACCGACGATTAAGTCCGAAACGCAAACCCGGCACCAGAAAAAAAACTTCAACATCCTCGAAATTCACTTTTCAAAAAGTCCATTTAGATGTAAATATCCGTCAAAATGATGCAGAGGTCGGTCAGGCGAGCGACATGGCCGATGACATGAGCAGAAACAACCACTAACTTCAATTTATTATTTATTATTTTCAGTTATTGAATTAATTTCAAAAGATCAGACAATATTGTTTGGTGTCATATTATTATTCTATACCAATGATGAATAAAAGTTTGATCGCCGTAAGCGTCTCTTAACCCTCGGAGGCTAACCTATAAAAAAATCACATATTGGATAACCTGGGGTATATTTTTCACCCCCACACCATTTGAGGCCTATGATATAAAATTAGACCATGTTTGATCAAAAATGACACTTAATTCAAGTTCAGCATGGAATTGACAAATTATAAAACCTAACTAAGTTAAAATATTAGCATAATCATCGAGTCTACGGTCATCTATACACAAATAACGCTTTGTTGCATTCTTTCCACATACAAAGTTGCAACACATAGGCTAGGTCTATGATATCATCGATTTCAACATTATCTAGCTACGAAACATCATTACAATCAACAAACTCTTCATCATCATCATCATTGTCATCATTTTCAATACATTGATTTAATTCTGGTATCAGTTTAGCTGCATTGGCTGCAGATAACAGTCGAAAACTATTCAACACAAATAAAGTATTAATAACAATGGCCATTATATGAGGTCAGTCACGTGACCATGCATTCAATATAAAAAAAATATAAAAAATGTGGAATTAAGCAAAAATCATCTATGAACAGATACACAAAAGCGCGTTGCAAAATTTCGAAGGAGTAAAAACATTCAGAGCAAGTACTGACAGTGGGGTGAAAAAAACACCCCAGGTTAGCCTCCGAGGGTTAAGAGTGCAAGATTTTTATGTGCACTACGATTATTGTTCGGGTCCGAATTATTGGGGTCCGAATTGTGCGGTAAGGATTGTCCGTCTTTGCATTGCTCGGCACCTAATCATTGTCCGGACACCAAAAGTCAATGTTATAAAAGCCAATGTTAAAATAATTAAACAAATTGCACACCTCTTTCTTAGTTATTCTCTGTCAATAAGTTTTAGAAAGCGAGTGGTTCTGCATTTAGAGCCCACTCGCTTATCTGTGCTCTTTGAGTGTAACTTTTGAGACAGTCGAAAAACCAAATTTCTTTTAAGATGCCGCTAAACCCTCTACAATGCACTATAATTCGGCTCATATTAATTAAATTAAAAAGACTAAATAGCAGATCGAACGACATGTTTGCTACTCATAACAAACGATGAGAGCGGTTCAGAATGATAAATGCTCATACGAAATTAGGAAAAGGGCATTTTTTATTCATAAAGACACAGAACATTTAAGAGGCTGGGACAGGAAAATAAGAAGACCGTTGAAGTCGCCCTTTGGTAGCCAAGTGGTTTGAATTGGTAGCCACATAAGATTCTTAGTCTTCGTGAGGATCGCTATCATCTTTCCACCAGAAGAGTTCGGCTAATTTACTCATTAGGTCTAAGACTGAGTTGGTCAGGGTGCGAAAATGTGCATGCAGGTGAAGGGTCACTTTAGGGCTACGTGCTGTTATTGCCATCCAATGACCTTCCTGGACCACAACGGACATTATGTATTTCTGCGAGCCGATCAAAACTGTTTCCATATAAACACAATAAAAGTGTGTTTTTGTTTCTCTAAAATTGTCTACAAACACCATGAGACACGCAGACTGTCCGAAGTGTGGCTGCAGCATAACATTAGAGGTATTGCAGTGACATTAGAGGTCTTACTCGTGCACACTGCATAGGCATGCTGTAAAAAAATTTAAAAGATGAATTTTCCAAAATGGCCGGCGGCGGCCATATTGGCTTTCATAAATACGTCATTCGTGGTGTCATGGCGTACAAGCACCTCGGTGGTTTTCATGTTGAGGCATCCAATGACTAATTAGAAGTGAGAAACTCCCCAACACCATTTTTCATATGGAACCTCACCGTCCTCACGGCACACATACAGGACTAATAATCCGAACAAGATAAACAAGATAGACGTCAATGGCCATAGCAGCAAAAGAACACAGGATATTATGCAGTTCACCTTCAAAATTTATATCATAACCTTTATCCAATCCTCAGAACCGCAGGATGTCGCTGAATTGAGTGTCAATTCGAGTAGCTCGGTCCAATTAGACACCTTTAATACGAAGCTCTGTTGATTTTTATTATGGAGCTTAATGAACCTGAATTTGTATCAATAAAATAGAAGTTCAAAATAGCTGTAAACGGTAGTCCTACAGGCAGCAAAAACAGCTTCGGAGCACATGATATTTTGCAGTTCTCCCTGAAATTTTTATCATAATCTTTATTATTGCGCAACAGCCAGGATATATTTATTCTCACTTGCTGCTCTAATCTTTATTGATGTCGATCGGATTCAGATCCGAACTGTTAAGAATAAGAGATGCAATGCACAGAAACTGAGAAATTCACCAGTGGACACAAGCCCAACCAAAATGTTCCCATGTGTGACTGGCAAGTAGCATCATGGGGATATTCTTTAAGGTGTGGGCGACGTTGGTGGTAACGACCGCGATAAACGAAAATATCACATCACAGCTGCAGTATCTCATTTCTCGTAAAGAATCGCTTACGGGTATCTTTCTAGTCTCTCGGTGCAGTTCGAAGAGATAGGCCTATTCGAGGTGGTCGGTTAATCGATGCATCGGTGACCATCGGTCTAAACACACCGATTGCTTCTCCTCCACCGAGACAGCATACTAACATCAGATATGCGAAACTCAGTGAAAAATCAAGAAGACCCATAGTCACAGGAGTAGGAGGCAGGGGTCCAAATGCCCCCCAAATTTCGGGCAAATGTGTTTTTCGGGCAAAACGGGCATGGGCGGACAAACTTCTTTCGGGCAAACAGGCATGGGAGGATTTTTCTGGCACACATGGGTAAAACAGCTATTTTCTCACAAGATTTGTACGAAATTACTAAAAAAAATAAAAGGTCATTTATTTTCCCTGGGAAATCGAAATGACTTAAATAAGATCATCAGAAAATTTGGCCGAAAAAGCTTAAATATATGTCGGTGACTCGCGGTCCGCCAAACAAATTGTAAAGCATACTTCTCGGGCAAAAGTCAAATCATTGCCGCCCCCCTCTGACGAAATGTCTCCTACGTCTATGCCCATAGTGTTCCTTATACCCAGTGAAATCCAGAACTCAATCAGCCATCAAGAAGACTCGCATACTCCTCTTTGTTTGGTCACTCCATCTATGAGCACAGGCGATAATAATAACCCAAAAGCACACACAATCTTATGAAGCAACGAAGAAAATGAAAAATGCGATAATTAAGCAGCATCAGACTAAACTAGGCTTCTAAAGTTCCGGTTAAAACATTAATGCTTGGAAACCTTTAAAACAATTTCCATTTATGTAATATAATATAAGTCAGGTCCACCCAAACTTGCAATTACTTAGGAAACTTCAGTCTGTCTACAAAGATGATTATGCAACATGCTCGACATAAAAGTTGTGAGAGAGACCATTAACAAATTAAAAAAGCTAAAGTCGGAGAGGGGAAGACCAAGAAAGAACAGTTACTGGAGGGACACGCTCTCCAAAGACCTCACGGACGGAGGACTGACGTGGGAAGAGACAGAGAAGGATGGAAGACCTGTATCGCCCAATGTGCGCACAACACGTGGAGGGACTAAGGTCTAAGGTAAAGTCGGAGCCGGAAGGTTGCGGACTCGAATGCACCTCAAGCGAGATCTAAAGAGTAAACTTATCCAGTAATCCTTTCTGCACCAAAACAATGGGAGACTTTGGAATATTAAAATGCATCAAACAATGCTTTCTTCAAAGTCCTATTAAATATAGAGCGCCGCTCAAAGAACAACACATTAAGAACTTACATAAGCAGATCTTTAGGTTTGGGACATTAAAGTAATTTGAACTGTAGGCCAAAAATGCATTCGAAGGAGGGCATAGATACTGTTTACATAGATATACTTCAATTATTACAGTTATTACAGTTGTTCGTTACGACAAATGCATACAACTTCTTAAAACCTTGTGGAAATATTGTGAAACCAGTGACCTATGACGCCATTCTAGCGATAATAAAAGTATTGGGAGCAATAATTATAAACTTATCGATATAATATCAAAGGGCCACTTTAAAGAACGCGATACTGATGTCGAAAACTAGCCATTAGTTCTGCCCTTAGTGAATGCTATTCTACACAGTGCAAGTACAAATCACGCAGAAAGAAGGAGGACGACGCTACTGATAATTGTTACCACAGTGCCATTAAACTGAAATTTATACTTTGTTTATTGACTTCGATTCCCAGCCTTTCTGGTCGTTTAACCTTGAAATAATAATAATAATTACTGACGACAACTCTAGATGAAAAATAATCGATTATAAGATGATACGGCGCACATTTTCTGTGCGCCTTGAAAAACCGTTGATTTCAAAAACTGTATTTTTTATACACATTGAAATGGATATCCAAACCATAATAAATAGACCGACAAAGAAGCAGCGAATTTTGGACATATTTCTTATTGACGTCAGCTTCTTCTTGTGTCACAAAATGTTATTAAACTGCTGGAATCTCGGCAATAACAGATCAAAGCCAAAGGCCTCAGAATGGGGCCACAATAATATTGTCTACATTCACCGTTGCTGCTTCATTCGCAGTTTGAACAGAAGCACTGACTACTTTATCGGAAATATGACGATTACGATAATGGTAATGATTATCGTCACCGCGGTAAGATGTACCTCTTTGTACCTGAAGATTTCTACAACAATGCACTAAACCATTTAGTGTGAAGCATAATCAGCGATGTCAGGGCTTACAATATACCCCGCAGTCGATCGAAGCGTCGATAAGTACTCGCCAGGCGATCGACTCGATCGACTTTTTTGACTCGCTGACCTCACAACGACTCAATCGACTTGGCTTGGCTGATGATCGACTCGATCGACTTTGTCGACTTGGCCTGGGGCCTTCTTACCAAAATTGCTGACGACAGCTGCATCCTTATAATTATCCCGGTACTTGTCGGTTAATTCACCTGCAAAATTTTCGTCTGTGTACCTTGTCGGTTAGTTCACCTGCAGAATCTGCCGTATTTTTACTCAATGTTTTTAGTGACGTAATGTAATGGTGACATCCGATGAACTTATAGCACGTGTTTATTTCATTTCGGACGTCATGAACCCCATGAATTTATTAAAAATATACCTTAATCCAGCTTCCATTTCTCAAGCGTTTTATCATTAGCCTAATCCGGCATCCATTTAAGATACAATAGAAGTTGGATTGCTGAAAATGTCCTCACTTAAATTGAAGCCTGATGGATGAAAACGTTTTGCTTAACCTACAGCCAGATGGATGAAAATCTTCTTGCTTAAATTGGAGCTGGATTGATGAAAGCATTCTTGCTTAAATTGGAGTCTGGTTGATGAGAATGTTTTGCGTATATTGAAGCTGCAGGATTTATGAAAATAACTGTTGGTTGAACAGAGACTGGATTTATGAAAATATCGCTTGATAAATGGAGGCTGGATTAAGATATTTTTTATATGTTAAAAAGAGTCTGAATTGTTGATAAGACGCTTGAGAAATGGAAGCTGGATTAAGATATTTTCATACCTTAAATAGAAGCTGGATGAAGGTATTTCTGTATCTGTAATGGAAGCTGGATTAAGGTATTTCTATATGTGAAGTGGAAGCTGGATCAAGGTCAATGTTCCTAATTTGAACAGTTCTTTACAATGTCTATGTTAAATGCGCACAGCGAATCTACTAAATTTGCGATGTAACCAGCAGGTGAATTAATTTTTGCACGTAAAATTGCGTTTAATGGGTTTCGGTGTCTGCAGGTGAATTAACCGACAAGTACCTTTATCCCAGCATCTAAATGTGTCTACTCATCATTAAGTGTTGTGAATAATTATTGTATAGACGTACAAATGCGCCAATGCAATGCGTTCGCTAAAATTACAAACCTTTTTATCCGCGAATTCGTGTGACATAAATTGTTTGCTTTTTAAGGTTTTTATCTAGTGCATCTTCTATCGAGTTGCTGTAATGTGTTGCAAGTTGCGTATATCAAAGTCAGAAGTAGACCATAAAATAAATCCTATTCTAAATAATTATATTATAGACCGTTGAATGTTTTGCTATTATCCGGACAGACTAAAGAGCTTACATTTTTTTAAACTAGGGCTTTCCTAACGCATGTTAATCGCTTCAATTTCACCGTTAATTGCGTTGATAACCAATACGAAAGCGTCAGCAGCCTAACAGGTTTATTATGCTATTTAAATGTTTGTACCAGCACGGAATTACCAGGGTAGCCTATTTCGTTAAATCATGTATTGTTGGTCCTGAAATGCTTCTAAGTCGAGAAAACCACGATCGATTCGACTTGCAAGTCAATCGAGTCTACGATTTTTTAAATCGACTCGACTTGACAGAGTTACGATCGACTGATCGTAATACCCCCGCAGAGTTCGACTGCGGGGTATAGCAGCCTTACAATTGTATTTAATCCGTAAATGACCATTACATGTATAATCGTCAACAGCCGGATATAGTCACATTAATTTTGCACACCATTATAAACAAATTTTCTCCTTTATATAAATTCATCAGCGGAATGGTAACAATAACGTGCTTGAGACAATTAAGCACATCTTTTTAGACTGTAAAAAAGAAGATATTTCTAAGATTCTAAGAAATAAATGTCAAATATATAAAAACGAAGTTTCTATTAAAAGTCTTTGGACGATCAATTTGTATCAAAATGAAGTGTATCGGCTAATTAGAATAATAACTAGCGGCCGGATTATGTAAATAACATTTCTCGATGTGTCGTCATGAATAGACTCATGTTACTCATATCTGTAAATATATAACAATTACGATTGTAATGGTGCAGATTTGTTTTGTTGTGAGAGGTATTGTGTAACTGCGATGTACACATTGATGTGGATTTGTGTGCCTAATGTATATTTGGTTTTGGTTTTGCATAATTATATTGGTTGTACTCAAAGCTCGAGGGTACGTACCGTACGTATTCTATTTTTTGAAAGGTACGTACGTATTTTAACGTACCCTATTTTAGGGTACGTAAACAATAATAAAATACGCTAGCCTCGTCATTACTCATTATAAGAATGTTCAATTTAATTTAAACAAACACTCACAACCCAGTATACGACGTAATAAATTGCTGCAATGCTATATTGTAGATATAGGCTATGTTTATCCAGCATACATTGCAGCTAAATCCACTAATGTCAGTCAGTCGTCTCAGTTCTGCTGCAGCACTTCAACGATGTGTTCATTTGCGATTGCCTGATCCAACCCAGAACTGCTTGTCAAAAAATTGCATTCAATCAGATAATAATTGTTCGCATTTTTCAAAACTTTCACACGTGCGTCCATTCCTTCTCGCGTTCTCTGGGCATCGCTGACTCGCTGACTGATGCGTAGGCTATAAGCTTACATATAGATATACTGCAACTGTCGAGTTACACCAATTTTATTTGCAAACCAGCCACGTGTACTTAGCTCTCATCAGAAATACAGTACAGTTTGCATTTAATTGATATTATTATAACCAAAGAATTTATCGAATTAAATTTACTGCTATACGCTACCGGAAGTACCGGTTTCAATGGCGCATAGGCCTACAGTTGACGTCAGACTATACGTTGGCTATGGGTCGCCGAGCAAACCATGAATAAAATTTTCGTGTATGGTACGTATCATACGCGTATTCTATTTTTTGAAAGGTACGTACGTATTTTAACGTATTCTATTTTAGGGTACGCGTACCCTCGAGCTTTGGTTGTACTGAAGCACCTGTTTATAACAAAAAAGAAATTTCTCTTCTAATGTCGATGAGTATGTTGTATTATAAGACATATTTTTAGAAATATGATTTTATTATGGCAAAACATAAATGTTGCATATTGGATATTGAATACCTGTTTTAATACAATTTTCTTTTTATTCTATGTGGTTTGAGTTATACAATAAGTGTCACAAGGTGTTTCATTACTCTGTTGCAGTTGAATAAACATTGCCATTGTTTTAACATGCTGAAACATATATGATGTCTAACAATGTGGAAACCTAACCTTGAAAAATTATGATATATATGTATATATATATATACATACATATTGTTACATGTGAATTATGCTAGAGGATATTAATAGTTTAAAAAATACTTAGTATTTGAGACAAGAGTTATATGTGTTGAACATTTATAGCCATAATTGCTTTTTAATGTCACAGTTTACATATAATGTGTGAGACAATTGATGAAAAACAATGTTGCTTAATTAACATTAGATCCTATTGTCTGAGCATAGAGAATGTAAGATGAACTTTTTTTAAAGGTATTAGAGATTGAACATTGCTGAAATTGTGAAGTTTCAGTTAGACGCATTTTATGGTGTTTTCTAGGACACTAGAAATTTGTTTTCATTGTATTGTATATTTTCTGTATTGTCGTCATCGGCCATTGATGTCATAGGACGACGTTAAACTGCTGAATAATAGGTAACAATAAGCTTTTCTGCGAAGCTTGTCATAATTATTCCAATACCTAGTCACATTAATTTAGACACCTTTAGAAACGGATGTTCACCTATATAAATTCGTCTGTGGAATGGTTACAATGAGTTATTCTGGGTAAACGTGCAACATTATTATTATAATACGTAGAACTCATGATTTTGAATTATTCTGTGATAGATAAAGCAGTCATGGAATAAATTGATCTCTGTCAGCTTGCTTTATTATTTTAAATTGTTCACTCTCCGTTTGCATATGCCGTAATAAATAAAGTATTGTCGTTGCTTACTGCTTCAGTTTATAGTTTTGCTGTTTAGCGACACTGGGTAATAGGAGAGATAATTCATAATCAACAGCTTGACAATGAATCGCATTGGTTTCGAAGTCACGTTTGCAACTGAAGGAATTCTAATGTGTTAATGTCGATCCCAAGCACAGAGAAGTATACGGTGACGCTCCCGTGTGTGTTATGATAAAGTATCGTTTAGCGACAATAATTATTATTGTAAGATGATGTGAAGATAATTTGAGTCTGACGAATTAATATAGAATTGTCGGTCAGCCTTGTGAAGGTGTCCATGCAGAAGAGTCATCTGACCCATTGCTTAGCGACATCTGACGATTGTCGGAATCACTAACGTCGACCTAACTTCTCATTTTACCAAGGGTAAAATAGTTCTGAAGAAGTTAGGATAAGAGTTTAGACGGGACATCTTAAGAGTTTAGACCGGACATCTTAAGAGTTTAGACGGGGCATATTAAGAGATTAGACCACAAAGTCCGTTGACGTCGACAGAAATTTATTCCAAATGTTCCCATTATTTATAATTTAACGTAATAACTGTATAAAATAGGCCATTTTAATGACTCCAGAAGATCACCGACGTGTCTTGATAGAAACAATCGTTAGTGTATGTCAGTTCAGCTTGTCGGGTTGCCCACCCACCCACATTCTGAAGTACTTTCGGAAGGAACAGAGCAGCCTGGTTGCATCGGACTTAGTTTGATATAGCGCAGGTGCAAAGGCTGGTTTTCAGGATCTCGCTTTTGTGAGTAATGAAGAATTTTCAATGCTTCCACTATACATTACAGGAATATCCTTTGCTTGTATGCCTGTATTTTCCAAGCATATAATTATGTTCAAAACAATAATGAAGTAGAAGTTTTTGTGTGTTTTTTAAGTCACGTAGCAACTAACGAATTGATATATTATCGGTTCAAAACGTTTTAAAGGTGTCAATAAAGAAGTGCCGTTTGCCTCGTTACATAGCGACATCTCATAGTCGTTGTAACCTTCAGAATTGCACTTGCATCACACTTTACCAAGGAGACAATGTCGCATAGTAACAGTTACTGTTACAAAAAGGATAGGATTCTAGTTGAAACGACATCGTACGTATAACTCTATCAATGCTTGTTGTACTTTGGTAGTGCATTGCTCAAAAATTATTTATCTCTTTTTCGTTAAAACCTACAGACCTCTATAATTATCATTCCAACAAGTTTAACGACGTACAATGCATGATTTGAACACTGACGTCTTATAAGCACAAACTTTTAATGCGTGTCTGTTCAACTTCTTCTCTTCACTTCACCCAGACATTCATCTCTTTTCCGCAGGAAAAACAGCCTTGCTACATCGGAATTGATTTGCTCCATAGTCGGTGAATAAGCCGTTCTCCCTCGCGTGTGCCGATGATTTTTCGAAGACCCACATTACATTACATAAAAGTCATAAAATAAGCCGTAGACTTAAGTCAGGACTGTCCTCTTTAGCGGCTGGCCGAGCCTTGCCGGAAGCGCCTCTGGTTATTTATCTTGAGAGGGTGCAAGTTGAAAGTAAAATAAATTAAAATGATGTATTAATATATCGATTTGGACGTACTCTGATAGTGCCAGTTCAAATTCTGGTTGAATTAGCTAGAAGGGCAATTATTTATTATTTAGTTATAATCCATTAATGACTTAAGTAATATCATAGCAAAACTGTTCTCGGTAGACACCTTTTATACAATTTTGTATGATCATATATAAATCATTTTTAGTTATTAATTTACAATTTAATCTAGACGGCTCATACATCGAAGTTTTCCTCTGCGGCCCATGTCATCCTTCAGAAATTCTTGAATTGTACGCAATGAAAACTTATAACTTCTTCACTATAATTAGACTGATAAAACTTTATTTTAAATTATTAGATACCTCTCTAGAAATAGATCACAATGAATCTCTACCATGATACCGCCATCTTGATCGTCAGAAGACCTAATGTAGGCCTACCTACTGACTACTGCAATGCATTCAGATTTATAAATTAGAATTTATTATACATATTAATTAAAGTCGTTGAAGACAAAGGAGCTTTGGAAATTAAAGTAGTATTGTTCATGAACGTAAAAGATACAATTTAGAACCTTAAGTTGCCCACAAAATTTACCGATTTATTTCAAGTAAGTCTGAATGTATGTCTTGCAGCTTTCAGAAAAGATAAAAAAAAATCGATCTCATTTGTAATCGAACTTATATCACTTCTGCTTAACCATGGTCTTATGAGTTCACCTACTGTATCGTATTGCATCCACAAATTTATATGGCGCCTCTTGCAGTGAAAACTAATCAGAGGCGCTCCTCGTGCGAGAGACAATTTAGATAGAGAAAGTGGTCTTGAGACTTCTGCAAAAAGAGGCACTTGGCTCACCAACTTATGCAGCGCTCGAACTCACAAATGGTCTTCATATGGCCCTCGGCGCAATTTGAGTTTGGCCGAGCCTGTGCCGGAAGCGCCTCTGATTATTGGCGATATCCAGCTCTACAATAATTGTCGACTAAAGCGGAAATTCGCAATGGCTCTAAAGTAAATTAGCAGAAGGAAATTCTCAAACAAAAGAGCAGCAACATGTAATACATAGCCTATTATAATTGTGTCCCATTGTCTTAACGCTATATGACCAGAGCTTACACAGATGCATTATCTTAAAGTCAAACCTTCCTTTAATAAATATATCTCTATTGCGCCTACACCCAAGCATTAGGGTCCACGTCTTGTCAGATGTGTTTTAAAGAGTGACGTAACGAATGCGAATATCTGACACATAATTAATTAATTTAGGAATAATTATTACGATCGCAAACTTTTATTGTGCCTGCTACAACTGGACGCTCGCACGCATGCACCCTTCACCTGCACACGCGCGCACATACAGCCACGCACACACATACACTGAGCAAAACACACAAATGACACATACACATGATAAGGTCTGCAAAACTATCGTTGGAGTAATATTCTTGTTTCCTATAATTCTGGTTCTTTGATGTGAGGCGAGATGCAATTTAAAAAAATGCACTTTATTAATACAACAATCTAATGATTAAGGTGTGTAATTGAAACACAATATCACTCATAGTACAGACAGCGCAATTAAAAAAATTACGGTAAAGTGCGCACACACGTACGAACGCGCACACTAGCACACAAACAAGCAGATAATTATAAAAAAAACTATTATAGTAGATCGATTGTCAGGGTATCTGGCAGCCACAATATAAGGTAACTTTAAACATTGTGCATCAAAGCAGAAAAGCTCAAACAATTCGCTGGTAGGGCTGTTCTCATGGCGAATATGTAACCTACAGTATGATCAAACGGTCTATGACTATGCGACATCCAGTATTTAATCTAGACGTCTCTGGGGGGGAAAGTTCCCCCCCCCAGGATTGACATTTCCCCCCCAGAAAAAATTGACGAAATGATATTGGTTTTTAGTTACTGCTTTCGTCATTGTTTTACATGAAGTGTTATAATATATCGTGATATTATTTATTATTATATGATTATAATGACATTATTTTACTACTATAATATATGATACTATCATGTTAAGATGACCCCTTTAAATGCTGCCATTGCAATGTGGAAATCCAAAAAGTTTCTAATGGGTCACTGAAAAAGTACAGCTATTTTGTTAAGACGACACCTTAAAATCCTGCCATTGTAATGTGGAAATTCAAAAAGTTTCTAATGGGTCACTGAAACAGTACAGCAATTTTGTTAAGATGACCCTTAAAATGCTGCCATTTTAATGTGGAAATTCAAAAAATTTCTAATAAGTCACTGAAACAGTACAGCTATTTTGTTAAGATGACCCCTTAAAATGCTGCCATTGCAATGTGGAAATCCAAAAAGTGTCTAATGGGTCACTGAAAAAGTACAGCTATTTTGTTAAGACGACACCTTAAAATCCTGCCATTGTAATGTGGAAATTCAAAAAGTTTCTAATGGGTCACTGAAAATGTACAGCTATTTTGTTAAGATGACTCCTTAAAATGCTGCCATTGCAATGTGGAAATCCAAAAAGTTTCTAATGGGTCACTGAAAAAGTACAGCTATTTTGTTAAGACGACACCTTAAAATGCTGCCATTGTAATGTGGAAATTCAAAAAGTTTCTAATGGGTCACTGAAACAGTACAGCTATATTGTTAAGATGACCCCTTAAAATGCTGCCATTGCAATGTGGAAATCCAAAAATTTTCTAATGGGTCACTGAAAAAGTACAGCTATTTTGTTAAGATGACACCTTAAAATCCTGCCATTGTAATGTGGAAATTCAAAAAGTTTCTAATGGGTCACTGAAAATGTACAGCTTTTTTGTTAAGATGACCCCTTAAAATGCTGCCATTGCAATGTGGAAATCCAAAAAGTTTCTAATGGGTCACTGAAAAAGTACAGCTATTTTGTTAAGACGACACCTTAAAATGCTGCCATTGTAATGTGGAAATTCAAAAAGTGTCTAATGGGTCACTGAAACAGTACAGCTATATTGTTAAGATGACCCCTTAAAGTGCTGCCATTGCAGTGTGGAAATCCAAAAATTTTCTAATGGGTCACTGAAAATGTACAGCTATTTTGTTAAGACGACACCTTAAAATTCTGCCATTTTAATGTGGAAATTCAAAAAGTTTCTAATGGGTCACTGAAACAGTACAGTTATTTTGTTAAGATGACCCTTAAAATGCTGCCATTGCAATGTGGAAATCCAAAAATTTTCTAATGGGTCACTGAAAAAGTACAGATATTTTGTTAAGACGTCACCTTAAAATGCTGCCATTGCAATGTGGAAATCCAAAAATTTTCTAATGGGTCACTGAAAATGTACAGCTATTTTGTTAAGACGACACCTTAAAATGCTGCCATTGCAGTGTGGAAATTCAAAAAGTTTCTGATGGGTCACTGAAAAAGTACAGCTATTTTGTTAAGACGACACCTTAAAATGCTGCCATTGTAATGTGGAAATTCAAAAAGTGTCTAATGGGTCACTGAAACAGTACAGCTATATTGTTAAGATGACCCCTTAAAGTGCTGCCATTGCAGTGTGGAAATCCAAAAATTTTCTAATGGGTCACTGAAAATGTACAGCTATTTTGTTAAGACGACACCTTAAAATTCTGCCATTTTAATGTGGAAATTCAAAAAGTTTCTAATGGGTCACTGAAACAGTACAGTTATTTTGTTAAGATGACCCTTAAAATGCTGCCATTGCAATGTGGAAATCCAAAAATTTTCTAATGGGTCACTGAAAAAGTACAGATATTTTGTTAAGACGTCACCTTAAAATGCTGCCATTGCAATGTGGAAATCCAAAAATTTTCTAATGGGTCACTGAAAATGTACAGCTATTTTGTTAAGACGACACCTTAAAATGCTGCCATTGCAGTGTGGAAATTCAAAAAGTTTCTGATGGGTCACTGAAAAAGTACAGCTATTTTGTTAAGACGACACCTTAAAATGCTGCCATTGTAATGTGGAAATTCAAAAAGTGTCTAATGGGTCACTGAAACAGTACAGCTATATTGTTAAGATGACCCCTTAAAGTGCTGCCATTGCAGTGTGGAAATCCAAAAATTTTCTAATGGGTCACTGAAAATGTACAGCTATTTTGTTAAGACGACACCTTAAAATTCTGCCATTTTAATGTGGAAATTCAAAAAGTTTCTAATGGGTCACTGAAACAGTACAGTTATTTTGTTAAGATGACCCTTAAAATGCTGCCATTGCAATGTGGAAATCCAAAAATTTTCTAATGGGTCACTGAAAAAGTACAGATATTTTGTTAAGACGTCACCTTAAAATGCTGCCATTGCAATGTGGAAATCCAAAAATTTTCTAATGGGTCACTGAAAATGTACAGCTATTTTGTTAAGACGACACCTTAAAATGCTGCCATTGCAGTGTGGAAATTCAAAAAGTTTCTGATGGGGAGGGGCGCATCCCCCTCCCTATACCCCTCCCCGTCTCGGTGCTACGTGCATCACGAGCGTCCTTCGGACATTCAAATGTCTCCCCCCCCAGAAACCCCAATTCCCCCCTCAGAGGAGGGGGACTAGATTAAACACTGTGCGACATCTCCCAAGATGTTCTCAATTTCACAAACAGTACTGTTGAAGACATTTTTCGCTTGATCTCGGTCGGGAGCGCCTCTGAGAAGGTACCTTGAAGGGGCGCTATATATATTACGATTGACTGATTGATTGACGCAAGTGTTCTTTTTCACGCAAAAATGGAAGGGCTTCTTAGAGTTAGACAACTGCTTTGACCTCAATAATTTCTTTGTAATTTAAATTAGATTATTACTAGGAAACATCGTCAACGGCAATTGTCGCAAAAAGCGCGACGTTTTGTCAATTAACCAAGATGGTATAAGATAGGTTAATCGAGGAATTGTATCAATCAATTTCCAGACAATTCGCGGTATGTTTCTAGTTTCTTTAACCGAACGCTCTTGTTGGACACCTTTAAAATCGCTTATAACGACGTTATAATTTTGCTATAGAAGCGATATTTCCTTACTTTATTTCCAAATTTTTTTAATTAGTCGACTTAAACCCCATATTGACATTATGTCCTTGTACTCATCTCGGTACAACGATTCTCGTAATATATTGATCAATTAATGATGAGATCCAGTAGCGGCGCTAGGGGTGCTAGGGGAGGGCTAAGCTCCCCTAAAAAGGCCATCCATTTTTTTCCATGTAAAAATAAAATAGTTGGACTATTAACCCCCTTTAGCCCCCCAAAATAATCATAAAGGAATGCACGATGTTTGCCAGACAGCTTGGCGGTCATGGAAAAGGACCAGTTTTCAAGATTTTGACCAATTGACTAAAAAAGGTGGTCAGAAATTTTGGCGGTTGAAAACGGAAATTTTCTCCCGCAAATACAGCCCCCCCCAAAAAAAACCTGAAATCCTGTCGCCGCCAATGATAAGATCCAATACATGTATGTATAACAAACTTTCATATTATTAGTCGAATGATCTAAGGGAGTTTTCCCAATGGCGATGAATCTTAACTATGTCTCAGTACAACTCAACACACAACTCACTAACGGCATCAACTAGTCGACCCTGCTATGAGACGGTCACTCATAGCTTTATCCACCTAGATCTAGGTTTTTTGGTCTTTTCTAGGTTTCCAGGTTTTTTGGTCAGGATCTAATTTTTTTGTCTCACAACGCTTTTTTCCCACTTTTAACATACAAATAAAAAAATAAAGTGAAAATGCACAACAGACATGAAAAAATCAAACAGTTTGCGAATTTAGACAAAAAATTGAAAAATTTGGAGCCGAAGTCTAAAAAGAAGGTCATCATAAATGTTTTCTGGGCGGAAAAGAAAGCAAATTTTAATAATCGGACGACCAAAAAAATTCTTCCGAGAATTAGAAAAATCTATGTATTTTACTGGGAAATTATCAATCTAGCCTTTTCTAGCCTTTTTCGACCGGATCTGACCTTTTTAAAACCCAAAGTGCCATCCCTGGAGACGGTGTCGTTAATTATAATATTATAGCAACAATCCGGTTGCTTGTAAGATTACACGAAGCAAGAAACACAAAGAAAAAGTGATAAGAGTTACGTGTCCGTGCTAGTAGTAGCGGTTTATTTATAAGTGTATCAAAACTGATATTAACGGTGTTTACGTAAACGTTGGCGGGTTTTATACATTGAGATGTATTACATGTATAACATTAGCACTAGAGAGAGTATGACGTATCTGCCCTGCAGTCAGATGGGAAGTCATAAATTAACGACGATCTAATTCGAAACGAAGAATCATATGCGATTTCTCGTACCGACCAATTTTTTGACAGTCTTACAACTTCGATCTAGAAAATCAACTAAAATAATATCAACATTTGTATAATTCGGACATGTCGAATTGTCGATATTAACTTTTGAATATTGCAAGAAAACTGCAATATTCACAAAAAACATCGACATGTTCGAATCATTATTTAAATGTTGATATTATTTTAGTTATTTTTCTGATCGATGTTGTAAGACTGTGATTGATTGGTATGAGAAATCGCCTATGCTTGGTCGGTGCGAATTAGACAGATATGATGTGATTGGTCGGTGCGAATTAGACGGCGACTTCAGTATGGAGACTTGATACTCTTTCTAGTGATATATCCATTATATAATACACCTCTATGGTTTTACATAACAAAATTCAAGTGTTTAACGACATCTTCCGGACGCAAAGGGCATTAAAGACTCCATCCAAATTCACAAAATAAAGTCAATAAAGGTGTTTAATTTACGACAATACTTCGCATTCCTTTGCGATATATCAGTTGCGTTCATTGTCTTTGGCAATTCTCACTGAATCGATTTCAAACCACGACTATGAACCCCCCCCCCCCCCGAGTAGGTCTAGTACTTTCCCATATCCAAGCCATCTTGTACCAGCCAGGGCCATCATGTGTGGTTGCACCCTAGTGTGTCCTTACCCTATGCTTACAATATTATTACAGGTGTGTAGTTTTGCTTTGTCTTTAGGCTTATGACAACCTTACTTACTTTACGTATGCTGTGTTGCAGGGTTATCAATCGCATGACCTCTGATAATAATTACTATAAAGCGCCTCTACTACATCTATTACACCGATTACATCGAGTCTTCACTGATGACCACAGCAGCTCATGCCAAGATAATCTCGACAATCTCCATCCTAATACAGAGGAATGAGTCGTAGGCCTAATGGTGCATAGTCTATACCTCTGGAACACAAGGCTGCGGGCCCTAGGCTGTGCTTGTATGATGGCTTATTTCATTTATCAATCTCTTGGTGTCGCCTACGCACCAAATGGCATGTATTATTTAAATGATTAGACACCTGTGGAACAATTTGTTATCGAGAAGAAAGTTCGTACCCCAGTTTCATTATGTCACATGAAAGGCGTGAAATAATTTTAGAAATAATTAAACACCTCTTTTATTGTTAAAAGATGTTGTATAAGTAATATCTCATGCATTGGCGCTCTATACTCGCCCCAGTTGATGGCGTCAATATTATAATTCAACTCAATTCAATAAATAACACACTATACAAACATGTCTGCGTGCAATTACGTAAGTAGTTGTGTGTCTGTTTCCTTCACGCATCACATTTCAGCGCGCACCACCATTTGACATTTGGACAACATGTACTGAGAACGCAAAATTGTTGAAAAATGAACTGAATGATTGTATTTTTTCCATATGCGACATAAATGAGTCACATTATTGTAGCATTCGACACTGTCGATAAAGAATTAATAGTCAAACGTCTCTCTATCTCTTTTGGACTTGCTGGCCGACCGCTTGAGTAGATTGCATCTTTTTTAGCAGGGAGGTCATATTGTGTGAATCTGGGAGAAGGCAGGTTCACTCTGGGCCCCGGCTCCATTTTGGTTTCCCACGAGCCTCTCGCCTGTGTCTCTTACTTTACTTGCTCTACACTTCCGACATTGTATGTATGTATGTATGTATATGACCATTTATATAGCGCCTTACCAAGAATCTCACGAAGGCGCTTAACGTAACTACCCAACAGATCTAAACTGATACGATTTCAGAGATTTAGAAAATGTTTCCTGAGATGCATTCGGTGCAATGTTGCGAATTGTTACCAAGCCCGACCCTATATTTCAGTACACGCGCGGATTGTCTTCCTTTCCTGCAGCGAATCTCATTAAGGATTGCATCTTTTGTGTGGCGGTGCTTACCAGACTGAGCACCACTTATCTACGCGAGGTTTACGTCCCCATTTTACTTGCATAGGCAGCCGCGCACTGCGCTCTGCTGTCTGTGATGACTTGATGGTTCCTTTCACTCGCTCTGCAACAATGTAGAGCCGTTCTTTCTCTGTGGTTTGTCCAACAACCTGGAATGGGCTTCTATTGAATACGCGAAACCTCTGAAACTGCGCTTAATTTCACAAACTGTATAAAACTTTTTTCGTTTGATGTCGGCCACGAGCGCCTCTGAGTATGTATCTTGATGGGGCGCTAGATGAATTCTGATTGATTGACTGACTGATTGAATACACTGGCGCTAATAGCAGTATTATACAAAGCACGACTATCCTGCCGGGGCTTCTAGAATCGAACACAGCTGCGCTGATGTCCATGCCAGTGTGCTATCCAATGCGGTTGATTTGGTTTCTTGCATTTCAACCACACTGTTTGATGGTAAAATTCATATGGTATCAAAATAATATGAATTAGTGATGGTTTTAGTTAATTTATCCTAGCCTAGCATACATGGCGTTACGCTATGTTCTTTAACGATCGTGATCATTGGACACCTTTAAAACGTATTTTCAATGCGTTTGTATTCTATTTACTGTGTCACTGAGCTCTCAAGAAGCCGTCCATAAAGTACGTCACGCTCCAGGGGGGGGAGGGGGTGTATGAAAGTGTGACAGTTTGTGACAGGGGGGAGGGGGTCAGGCCATGTGTGACGTCACACATTTATTTTTTAAATTCTTATATATTTTTTTGTTCTTAGTACCTAAAATCCGACCCGGCCCGGCCAGGCGTGTCTAAAACCCGGCCTGGTGGGATAAAAGTTGATTTTCCGTCACTATCAAAGTGTTTAGGGACACACGTCACTATCAGAGGGATTAGGGATAGTATCCTAGGGCGTAAAGGGTTAGGTAAATGGTTATGTTTTTAAAAAAATTTCCGAAAGTGTGACGTACTTTAGGGGGGGTCCGAGATTTGTGACAGTCTGTGACAGGGAAGAGGAGGGGGGGGTCAAAAATGGTCAAAAATAGCGTGACGTACTTTATGGACGGCCCCCAAGTGGTAAAATATGCCGAGCAAATTTATGTGCAGGGTAACGACCTCTGTTGTCATAGAGACGTAGACCCTGGTCAAATCGGATCCATCCATGTTTGCTTCGAACACTAATATCCCATGATGTTATATCTGCAACCAATTTCTTTATACCTCACTTACGGTGAACACCTCACTACAAAAATTCATTTCGACTTGACATAAGACGCCTTAAAACTCTCGATCAAACAATACGCACGATCTATAAATTTATCAAATTACGGTTAGATAAAAAATTTCCAAACCATGCTAATCTTGGGTTTGTTTCCTTTACCTAATTTTACTATAATATTTATATGCCAGTTTGAAGTTTGTGATGGAGTTCGAATGCCGGTGTCACGAATTAGAGTATCCCCCGTATTAATTGTATCCCCCAAATTTAAAAAAGTCGAAAAAACCGCTTCCGCTTGTATTTTTTTGAGCAAATTAATTTTCATCTGCTTTGTTTTGAACAATGACACTAACAGGTATGTTTATTCCTACTAGATAATTTGTTTTGCCCTGTTTTTAGAGCACTTAAAACATTTAAAACACTTAAGAACACTCAGAGACACTAAATAAATTCGAGTTTCCTTTATCTGAGCATTGCTTAGGACACTTAAAACAATTAGAGTCACTTTACATTTTGATTACAGCATAATTTTTTTTATTATGCTCATTTTTCAAAAAAGGGGATAGAATGGTTTATCCCCCCGGATAGTATAGACCGGTTAATTCCATCCGGGGGATAAATTAATCTATCCCCCCGGATAGCTTTCAGGGGGATACTCAGTTTCGTGTCACCGGCCACAGGAAATACAAAGTGAGTGTATTACATTTTAACACGCTGCTCCTTTAAAAAGTCTTACGATTCATCGCAATAATTATTGAGGTTTGAAGCATTTATGAAATGAATCATTTTCGTTTTATTTTGGAAAATCACGCAACTTCCTCAGGTTAAAAAATACTTTCCTATCGGTGTCAACTACCTTTGACGTAATAAAGATGTCATCAAGCTGTTAGAATTAATTTCATCGATGGTTGCATCATAGCTCAACCACTGCTGCTATCTAGTGCAGCCATGAAGTCAGCTGCGCATTGTCGATCAGCTACGTACGCAAGACACCTTTTGTTAATTTATTTAAATACCTATATAAATAAAATTCTCAGTTTGGTATATGACTCGGTATTCAATGGCGTAATTTGTGACGCTTTGACTTAATCGGTAGTAATTATCATTTTCATGATTCTCTTTAGCTCAAATTTCTCCTAACTCTACCACTGCCATCTTAGGGAGGTGCCAGTCCAAAGCAGAAATAGAGAAGGAGGGGCAATTTATTGTCTTTATCGGGACACTGCATCTTCTTTTAAGAACAAAGTCGGTGGTCGTTTAGAACTTTTACCTTAATAACAATTATTGTAACGGTCGCCGGATATTGGACAGCCACCAGGAAGGCAGATCAACCACTTATATCTTCTTTTGTCACTGGGGTTCGATTCCTGTTGCCCGGCCATAAAACTTACAAGGACCAGGGCGATCAAGGACAGGGCGCTCAATTGGCTTGAATAAAGGAACGCCCACAAGCGGTCCATTTGGCAGGGCAGGAAACGGTACCTATAGGCTGGTCACGTATGGTGTTCCACAAGGATCAGTGCTCGTGCCTATTCTATTTGCGCTATACACGGCCGACTTGAAGAGGATCACTGAAGTACATGGACTGCTCCACCACTGCTCTGAAGACGATACACAGCTTTACTACTTCTGCGAACCATCACAAACAGCAGAACTGAAACAGGGAGTGATGCTGTGTATTGAACAAATTTCAGAGTCGATGACATCCAACTGTCTAAAGCTTAACCCTATGACGCACACCTTCCGCGCCAACGCATTTAGCACACCTGGGGTCCATTGGACCCCACCGATAACATGGGTTGAAATTATATCAATTAGATAGAACTTGGGAATGAATGACTAAAATTTGTGTTGTACATAGCACATGCACTCATGGAACATGTTTGGGTCAATATACATCGGCCTAAAATTAACCCTTGGGCTACCAAAGAGGGTGCTATCCATCAATTTTTAAGTTTTTCCACAATCATATTTGTTTCATATGAAATAAAAGGTGTGCGTCATAGGGTTAGTCCTTCCAAGTCTGATTTCTTATGGGGCGCCACACTCAGACGCCGACATCTACTTGACGGCAGTACTTTCAACTTTGGTGATTCGGAAGTCCGTCTAGCTCACGCCATTCGGAACCTTGGAGTTCAATTTGACAGCTGTATGACCATGATGTTGTTATTAGCAACTGCGACGAATCAAAACCATGCGCAGATTCGTTCGAACTTCAACCGCCGTCACCTTAGTCAAGAGTTTCATTGTATCCAGGGTTGACTACTGCAACAGCGCACTGGCGGGTCTTCCGACTTGTCAGATGGAGCGGATCCAGTCGGTGCTCATGGATGGATCCGATTTGACCATTGTGTATGACAACAGAGCCCGTTACCCTGGACAGAAATTGCTCGGCATATTACAGGACTTAATAAAAAAAAATTGTCGGTGCTCAACTCCGCTGCACGCATTATACATGGCCGCACAAAAAGTTTTCTTATGGGTCACTGAAAAAGTACAGCTATTTTGCTAAGACGACACCTCAAAATGCTGCCATTGCAATTTGGAAATTCAAAAAGTTTCTGATGGGGAGGGGCGCATCCCCTTCCTATACCCCTCCCCTCCCAGTCTCGGTGCTACGCGCATTACGAGCGTCCTTCGGACGCTCAATTGTCTCCCCCAGAAAGCTCAATTCCCCCCCCCCAGAGGAGGGGACTAGATTAAACACTGGCAGACAATCAGCTAAGATCCTCGTCAAGCGGTGTGCTACAAGTCCCACGGTCTTCCACGAGGCTTGGCGAATATTGAGAACGATTCAAAATAATTGCAAATTGTTATTACAAATTACAAGGCTTTCATTTTAAACGCCCTTTGATTGTGTCAGATACCGTTTCGTAAAGACTGCGTAATTTTATTTAGACACCTTTAAAACGGGTTTAAATAGCTAATATTATACTTTGTGTTAAAAAGGATTTTGATCACATTTAATCTAATCAGCTACTGCTTCGTTTGATCACGTATAACTAATTAAGCGAAATTAGCATGGGCGCACGCGCGCGAATGCGCGAACCTGTGGTTAAAAATAAAGAGTGCAATCGTATTTCCTTCAAGTTTGCTTCTACTGCACTATTCTAAAGTCAATTGCAGGGCAACATCATATTCACCAATATGGCCACAAGACATAAATAATAATAAAATAATATCTTTTCTTTAATTAAACGCCTGCAAGACGCACTGCGCTTTACATTTACAAGTTATGCAGTAATCTTAATTAAACTTAACTACTAACTGAACAGACAGCTTTGTAACTACACGGCGCTAATAGCAGCCTACAAAGCAAATCCGCCCAACGGGGGTTCGAACTCACTACCTCTCGTACTCTACGCCAGTGTGTTATCCATTGCGCTACCGGCCCCCAAAAATCAATGTACTTTTCAGGGGATCGTCAATCTGAAGATTTTTACAGCAGAATTTGAACCGTAGTCATATATCGCAAATTTCGAAGCGCTACAATAAAGCTAGTTGGCAGCATTAATATTTATAAAGGAGTGGAGAGAGGGTACTCTGGTAGTCTAACTAATGACATTTCGTCGTTTAAGCAGAAATTACAAATAAACAATGGCATCAATCATTAAACAATAAGAAAATAGGAAATTAGAAGTCAATAGTCATACACACTTGCACACAGCCCTTGCGTTGTAAGATAACATTATGAATGGTATATCGAAGCAAATTTGCAAATAGTTCCTTTCGAATGCGAATCTATAAATCAATAATGAGCGCATTTAATCGTGCTAATCACAATATATACATATATAAATAAAAAACATATATACACATGTATAATCCATTAGTCATTGAAGTTATAATAATTATTGTTCTCGGAAAACACTTTGTAAACGATTCTTCGGTTTCCTATAAGTGACTTTACCTTCGATTTTCCAATGGTACGTGGTAGAGCAATACATTATGTAGGTTATGAATTCTCAGGACTGGTCAACCATTTCTTTCCGCTCGCAATAAAACCCCAATCGTAAATTGCTCCCAATCACAGGTCAATGTCCTTTTTATTATTTTTAATTGCACAAAAGTGCTTCTACAAATGCACAAATCCATTTAGAACTGCACATTTCGCGCAGAACTGCGCTCTAATTATAAAGCCCCGCTGCAAAGAAGAACGAAAGCAAATGTGAAAAGCCATAGAAAAAATGATCAGAAAAACTTCAAAAACTTTAAATTAAAGATGTCAACGGACTTGTCTAGATACGCGATGACATTAAGTATTAAAACACATCTAAAATGTGTTGTTCTGAATTCTCTGAAGGTTAGAAACGGTGCGAACTTACTGTTCATTGAATTGCTTTACATGTAAGAAACAATCTGAGTCGACGTCAGCGCATTTGCTGTCAAACAGATAAGATGTCTGTTACAGTAAACTTTCTATCCAACCATTCGAATGCAAACGTTTTCTATGGCGACCGCATAATTATGATTATGGCCTCAATCCTACTGTTTAGCTCATTTTTCAGTGAATTGATCCAGTCAGACCTTTCACTACCGCTTGCTCTTTTGAACAAAAGCCATACCAATTAACTGTGTTGTATAGAAAGCTTAATAAGGTACATAAATATTTATTTACTTACCTACTTACATATTTACTTACTTGTTTGCTTATTTTCTTGTAATTATGCTATTAAACTTAGGATATTATGTTAGCAATCATCATAGACACCATATGCAGCTAAATTCTGCGTCAATTCAATGAAAATTGATCCATTTAATTAATATAGTAACAAGCGCGTCTAATATTTCTACGGCATATAATAATTATTATAGCCGAAGTTGACAATCCAGGTTTGATCAGCCGAGGAGCATAGTCACTCAGTAGAAAAGTTTTCGAACACAGGATGTATGTTAAAGTTCCTATTAAGTTCCTATCACCTACACTTTTAAGTGCATATCGTGTATGCGCGTAATTCGGTTATGTGCTACGAACTTTGATGCCAAAAAGACTTGGACAAATAGTTTGAATGCATTCGTATCCATAATCCATCGTCTTAGCTGCACCATTCCCGTTCTCTGGTCTTGCCAGTCCACAGCCTGGAGAAATGATGGCGAAGAATCTTCGTCATTTTTCACATGTCAGCCGCCGTTGAAAAATGGAATCAATATAAACGCCATGGCAGCAACAAATATTGTAATTTTTTAATTGTGTATTCGAGCAAATGAAACTATATTCAAATATTTTTATGGAATATGATTTATGAATGAAATATTACGCTTAATTAATTGCTTTCACAATTTGGATTTTGTATTCTGCCAATGAAACTACTACAACGTATCAGCTGTCGCAAAACACCTTTTATACAAGAAATTAACGCGTTATATAAAAGGCATGTTGCAAATATGAAAATAAATAGTAAATATTCATCGTTTTTAAAAGTCTGGTTAAATTGAGGAAGTTGGCAGCATTAATATTTTTTGCTAAATACACACCGTCGTAAAACACTTGTATGAATTTCAACTCTGAATGAAACATGACACCTTTATAAAGATTTTTCTTTTGTGAATATATTAAAAACAATTAAAGTAACCAGCAAATTTCGATATGGCTGTCTAAAGTTTAAACGCTGCTTAGGACACTTAAAATTATTAGAGTCACTTGAAATTTTGATTTCTTCGAAAATTTATCACTTACACGATTTCATGTAGTTATACGTTGGAGAATAAAATAATTTCCATCCCCCGGATAGATATAGGATTATAGGGGATGGGAAACTGACCTCTGGACAGTATCACTTCGACATTATCCCCCCCGGACAAAAGCCCTCGGACATTATCCTTCCCGGGTGTAGGACATTATCCCCCCAGTATTATCGTTACATAAAAATGATGCAAACATATTAGAATAGGCCTGTAATTTAGGGTGAACATAATGCATTTGACACTAGTTGAATCTTGTAAGAATAATTTGAGGTTTATATTCGTATACTTTACATGAAAATTATACATCCAAAATATATATGAGGATGTCTGAAGGTGGATATTAATATTATGAGATGCAATATGACTATATACATCCAAAACATCATGATTATCACCCCTATAAGAATGTATTAATTTTTATAGACTAGCCGGCCAAAGTTACTAACAGCCGTCGTTCATTGCATATTTAACGACATCTGCAAGTTACTAGCTTAAGTCACAGACAACATTGAAAGGTCTTAATTGTGGGCCTAAATGACACTAATAACCCCGTGCGTTAGAAATGAATCACTATACGGTAATGACATTGACGAGTCTTTACCAGTGGCGGCGCTAGGAGGGGGCTCAAGAGGGGCTAAGCCCCCTAAAAAAGCCAGCCGGGGTATTTTTTACATGATTTTACATGCCAGCATGCTAGACTGAAATAGTTCCACGATTTTTTGGCGGATTAAAATTGGAAATGAAATTTTCTCCGGAGACTTCAGCCCCTCCCCAAAAAAGCCTGAAATCGTGGCTCCGCCACTGGTCTTTACTTTGCATCTGAATGGCAGTAGCACGTCTTATCGGCATTAACAAGTTGATACAGTTGGATGCGCCCAATAAGATGGTCAGCAGAACTGAGTACCCGGTCAAGTCGGGTAATTTAGAGTATGGGGTAAGCTTACCAGGATCAACTAAACACCATTAATAGCAAATTTATGTGCACTTTTATATCCGCCACTAACGCCGACGTGTAATTCACAACCTTCAATTTTTCCTTCTCTAAATGATTATTCGGGCAAACTAAAATTTATTCCGCTTATATTCGTCATCTCAAATCGTATTACTGGTGTTTTGCGATTGCAGTTTTGGTGATATAAATTTATCGCCATATTATATCAAACTAAATCGCCCGCCTTAACCAATAAAACTATGAAAACTATTAAAATCTAACTAACGCCGGGCCTTGTGACCCTAGAAGTCGCCGGGCCCCTGCTCATTTGCCATCTGTCCCCTCCCCCTCTCGTCATGCCTGCCAGTGCCATGCGAAGCCGGTGTAGACAAACCGTCTGTATTCAACAATCTTCTCCCTTATCAGGTCCGCTAATGATCTCTGCTACCACACATCGGCGCAATACTAACTGCTTAAAGTTTAGTTTAGCCCATCACTTCTCCACGCTCTGCTGTCGAAATAAGAGGCAGGACGGTGTTGAGATTTGAAAAAGTGCCTGGACGCCGTCCATGACCGTCCAGCCCACTTTAAGCCCTAGTAATACTGAATCTACCACGAAAAACTAATATCGTCTGGGAAATGCAATACGGTCTTGCTAGATGAATTATGCCATAGGAACGTTCAACAGTTCAGGGATAATATTATTTCGGCCGACGTCAAGGTATTTATTGCCACAAGATGTCGATAAACTCTGATTCAATTGCAACAGTTTAATGGCATATAGCTATTATTGCATCAGAGGTCGATAGCTTTAGAAAAATTTACTCTGAAAACGTTTTGTATATTATGTTTATATTATAAAAGAAACTAGCAAAATAGAGGTGTCTAAGCTATTGATGCGTGATTCGATCCAATAGTCTACAGAAATTTCTTACATATAAAAACTGCGCTTGTGAAAATTATTGCAAAATGTCGTAAAGTTGAATAAAACTCCTATTTTGCTACGACACATATATTAAAGTCGTTGTCAATTTTTTTGTGGGAATATGATTTGAAAAAAGTGCACATTTGAATAATCATCAAAGTTTTTTTTCAAACAAGGCTCAGCCCTAAATAAACAAGTACGTCGGGCATAACAATGTTGGCTATTTTCACCCGAAAGTTAATTTAGTTCAGAGCGATCAGAACTGTCAGAAAAAATGTAGGTTGATATCTATGTCAATGTCAGGAAGTATTTTAGCCTGTTTTGGACACCTTCAATAAGTAATATTTGTAGATTATATATATTGTGGTTTGTCAGAGTTGCAAAGAAATTGATCGTTACCAAGCTGCAAATTGTCCCTAAAGTTACAGCGATAAATAAATAAATAAATAAAACTCAAATACCCGCCAGGTTCACTTCTGTCGAGACAAAGGATACGAATCTTCACCTGTCAAGACAAAACGCGATGATAATAGCGCAAAAATTGCTGAGCCTGATGCTGAAACAAGGGATATAAAGATAATTATGAGCAAACGTTCCGACAGCAAACTAAAGCAATACATCGTCAATAGGTCAAATTTAAAACTTCCGGTTATAATTATGATTAATAGTTCGTTTATCTGTTAATTGATTTCGATCTGTTTAGACGCTAACTGTGTTTGTTGTATAATAAGACGTTTGACATCGAAATAATAATTATTATTTTTGAACGCAATGGTGATGATGTCCATTTTATCTGCCCCATGGATGGATCCGATTTGAACAGGGTCTATGACAACATAGGCCGTTACCCTGGACAGAAATTTGCTCGGCATATTACAGCACTTAAGAGCTTTCTTCTTTCGAAGTTTTTTATTTTATTTTTTTTATTTATTTTTTTTATCTGCCCCATGGCAGGTTCATTGGCTTTTACGGCTCTGTGGATGAGAAGCTTGAGGTGTTTTCCCGTTGCCATCCTCACAGACAATTGTGGGTGAGCAACTTGTCCAAGGTCGCTAAGCAGTGGATTGAGATAGATAGGAACCTACGACCAACTGCAGAAAACATTCACATTAAAATAGATTAATAGAACAAGGAAGTTCATCAGGTCTCTTACTTCTTAATTGACATTTAATGTCGTTATTATTCATGAGTTTAATGATATTATACAATAATTGACGTCTTTAAAGTTTTTGATGTATTTAATTTTTCGTGTGTTTGATTGCTCAGCATTTTCTGCCTTTTTTCCCTCATTTTCCTTTTTCGTTTTCCCGGAATATGTATGATTGGCTTTCGTTACGGCAATGTTCGTCAGGTGGCTATTGTCGAATCACTATAATAATACTCGTATCACTATTTAATATATATATATATATATATATATATATATATATATATATATATATATATATATATATAATTATACATAAGCGTGCCGAGACGTATATGCGCAGTATATATATATATATATATATATATATATATATATATATATATATATATATATATATATATATATATATATATATATATATATATATATATATATATATATATATAATATATATAATAGCCTCATAAGTACATATACATTTAACTATATATGCACGCATAATCACACGTACACATGGGTAGGCCCTATTATTATTCATCTGAACAATTCATGATATATACATAAACTATATTATAATAGTTATGAGATCTACCTAGTTAGATCAACATCAGATTTTTATCTCATGTTTTACCTACATCAAATAATTATGCATATCATGTTTACAAACAATTGTCAACATTCATAATAAATTAAAATACAGCACAAAATAAACAACGCAATGCAATTATTCAAAACAGAGCGGAATCCTATAACACTACATCATAATTATTATATAATGCACGGCAGCTTTGATAAATAATTGATGTAATTCCGAGCATTATACTTACACACGAACTGTTTCATTCTTCGCAGCTTCGAGGCTGTAACGATTATCGACGCCGTGGTGTTCTTTACTCCTATGTGGTAAAGGATTGCTACGGCAATGCTATTCTCCTTGCGGTCAAGCATTACGATAGGTGGTGGTGGTATTTGCAGTTCAACGTCACTGTGTGGTAACAAAGACCATTAGCGACACCCTCCTCCTTTATCCGGGCTTGGGACTGGCACTGGCAGAGTGCAACCAGTGGCGGAGTTGTATTCGCGTCGGGACCGAATGGCTGACCAACTATTGTAGCTATTCGGTATTCGGCCTAACAGTAGCGGTCCGACCAAATATCATGAAAGGTGGCCACGTGATATCTGTTTCTGCATTATTTTGTGGCAGCTATGCGAGGTAAATAACGTAACTCTCTCACAGTAACATAAGATACGCAGTTCAAAATGCACACCTTTTATTTGATTGATGCTGTTTCTATATATAACTGTCAGAATAATTATTATTATGCCTATACTACATCTGACTTAAACTATTATATCAACCTCTACTGTAAGCTACTTTGGTGCCGAAAAGATGGAAAGAGAAAACAGAAAGAAACTGCATTTTAAAATATCTATGTAAAAGCATTGCGTACGTGGGGCACAGAGGTATAGTAGTAGTAGTTGCAGTTTAACGTCAAAAGACCATTAGCGACTCTCTCCTTCCTTATTTAGGCTTGAGATTGGCACGGTCGGAGTGGAATCGGCTTCCGCTCTCTCTTTGAAGCTCAATTTCACTTCCTTCCTTCAAAAAGCGGCTAAAAACTTATTACTTCTCCTTGGCTTTCAAGCACATGGATCTCTAACTGCATCTTCCTCTGGCGGCTGACTATCAGCGCCTCAGATTCACATTTCGGTGTGACCTTGCGCGCGTTAGCCTACAACTTTATTTAATAATGATAATAATAATAATAATAATAATAATAATAATAATAATAATAATAATAATAATAATAATAATAATAATAATAATAATAATAATAATAATAATAATAATAATAATAATAATAATAGACGATTTGTGGTTATACGACCGCGATACACGATATAACCGCCTCATATCTGGCATTGAAACTCATTGGGCTCTCCATCAGGCGGTCACTTAAAACAGATTTTCCGGATGGTCGGTTTGACAGATTCTACATCAATGACTATTGGTTTATCTGAGTTTAAAATTAATACCTCTTGAGGATAACTGACGATTTATCACCGCGCCTCCCTTCTGAATCGAAAGAATGTTCTAGACTCTCGTGTCAAGGTATAGGTAATTGCCACAATATCGTAGAATAAAGCACAATGAAGTGCAATACGGATGTTTGCTTAGTACCGCACATGTAGGCCTACGCACGCACTCAACAACACACAGAGATATTCATTTATCATTTTTAATTTAATCGATTTGCCATTGCCTATTAATCATGTCTTTTATGCTCTTATTAATTCCCTTATTATAGTTTCCCGAATTGACAACTGCAGTGCTCTCTCCGCTGGTCTCCATTCTGTGCGGTTGGGGTTCTTGGAGCGGATCCTACGCACGGCTGCTTGTCTTATTGATCATATCTCAAAATTAATGTGGTCAATTTAACGTATTATAATATTCAGACGGATGTTTTCTGCATTGGCTCCCTATCCTGCCTAGAATTATACACCGAGTCTTTGCTTTGGTGTGGCGATGTCTCCTAGATGCTATTCATTTACAATATTGATTTCGTAAGAGCTCCATCGCTCTACTCTGAGTGTGCAGCGACGTCGTGCTCTGCGTTCCTCCACTCAGAGTGAACTCCTCATTCCCCCGACCACAAGCGGCTCTCAGCATCGTGCTTTCTTGGTTATTGGGCCCATGATATGGAATGGACTTCCACTGTCTATTCGTCTTATGCTAAAGCTTGCTCAGGCGCGTTTCACCCCAGCCTTAAAATTGTCCTTTTCTGAAGAGATTGGATCGGGATCGCGTTTCGGATTAATATAAGAGAGAGGCACACAATTCAACGTAATGAATGAACCATTGTCTGCGCAACACTGTATGGTGTTTTGAATGCTGCGTCGGCTAAATGGAGGGTCTAAAAATTTAGTTATTACTGAAATGGGAAATAATTATTGCTCTTTGGAAAACTAATAAATTAGCAAGAGTCAATTAAAGGATCAAATTTTCAATGACTTTGAGACGTCGACGGTGGTTGACCCATGAAGAGGATTCGCAATTTATTCGCTTAAACCTACTTGAACTCCATTTTAAGGTGTCTAATTTTGAATCATTGCAATGACAATAATGACAGCCGACTTCATAATTATTAAGTCCCTACTAGATCAGTGCATGATTCTCTTATGTGAATGGAATCTGATTGGTCTCGTCTCAATGTTTGGTGCTTCGATGAAAGACAACTCCGTGTAAGTGCATCTCGCGTATGTGTGTTACTCTGTTTGTGCGCCTAACACCAATAATTACGTTGTTATAAAAAAAAAATTTTTATTAGTAAATATTAGCAAGCGGCAATTGTGGCCATGATGGAATCTTCTTCTTCTCTTCATTGTATAGATAGATAGATAGGTAGGTAGGTTGGTAGGTTGGTAGGTAGGTAGGTAGGTAGATAGGTAGATAGGTAGATAGGTAGATAGGTAGATAGGTAGATAGATAGATAGATAGATAGATAGATAGATAGATAGATAGATAGATAGATAGATAGATAGATAGATAGATAGATAGATAGATAGATAGATAGATAGATAGATAGATGATAGATAGATAGATAGATAGATAGATAGATAGATAGATAGATAGATAGATAGATAGATAGATAGATAGATAGATAGATAGATAGATAGATAGATAGATAGATAGATAGATAGATAGATAGATAGATAGATAGATAGATAGATAGATAGATAGATAGATAGATAGATAGATAGATAGATAGATAGATAGATAGATAGATAGATAGATAGATAGATAGATAGATAGATATATAGATATATAGATAGATAGATAGATAGATAGATAGATAGACGGATAGATATATGGATAGATGGATGGATGGATGGATGGATGGGTGGATGGATAAATGGATGGATGGATGGATGGATGGATGGATGGATGGATGGATGGATGGATGGATGGATGGATGGATGGATGGATGGATAGATGGATATATGGATAGATGGATAGATGGATAGATGGATAGATGGATAGATGGATAGATGGATAGATGGATGAAATTTTACTCTCGCGGGATCTGGTGAATGCGTTATGGCCATCTTGTAATCAGTGAAATTTTGCTGCTGTAAGTAAAGGCCTGGCACAGTGACGGAGCTTGAGAGACCTATGAGGACATTGGCACATCGATCAACCAGCGTTGTGATTGCACACCTCTTTAAAATTTGTTAAACTGTAAATATAAGCCTATATAGTACCTCAGCAACCAGTAGTTATTGAATGAGTGTCATCAAGCCAAACAAAATATTTCGAGAGTTCGGCCTCTGTTGTCATAAGCCCTCGTCAAATCCGTTCGCAGCAGACCGTCGCACATCATGCCCTGCACTGAAAACTTTACAACAGTTAACACAATCATCATAGACTGCAATGATTACTTTGATGCTTAACAAACCGCGGAAACCAAGAGCTGCCAAACAATTTCTCATCGACCAGTGTTGTGATAAGCGGTCGTTAAGCTGTAGTTTTCTTTTGTTACTCAATTTCAATTCCTTTTTATTGCAATTTTGAGAGAACACAAGTTGACATCAAATGTGGAATATATGAATGCAATGGCTACAAATATTAGGCCTAAATGCCCAAGTTTAGTTCAAGCTTTGGACCAAAGATTATGGCTATTGACCAAAATTCCTCTGTGGTTATCTGCCTTTCTAGGCAGCTTCGTACATCCAATGGCGCCATTCGTCGGCGTTTCCGACTCTTCTTCAACTTGCTGAAGCTCTCCTTCATCATCCAGTTCAATAACATCAGCCTCGGTCTTCATCTCGTCTGTCTACCCACCATTCCTCCATCAATAATGGTTCGTATGAGTTCACTTGTTGCTATACGTTTTTATGAAACCGCCGCGGATCTCCTGGCCGACGCCCGCGGAACCCCTGGATTGCGTGGAACTCCGGTTGAAAATTACTGGATTTGGGGGTCACCTTCAGAGTCTGATGACGATTCCTTCTTGCAATAGCAAAGATGATTGGTGACGATCTTGTTATTAATTTTATCCAGGCAAGAAAAAACACTTAAATTTATTACTCAACTAGACCTAATCTACCACATGGATGGATCCAGATTTGACGAGGGCTTATGACAACGGAGGCCTTTTCCCTCAAAAAGGTGTCTGGCATAATTATAGCACTGAAGATGAATTGGTTATAATCTATTATTGACATAATATAAATTACTACTAAGGGTGAATAAATCAATTTTCAATGACTACTTTTGTTTCTATTAAATTTTGACAACGCATTGTCAGAATAAAGACGAATATCAACGCTCTTTTCATTCCTTCAGACTTGGAACTTACACAGGCAATGCTGAATGCACATAATTGCAATCGTAATCTCGAGACTTCTACAGGGCCCACAAAAGCCAAGTCGCGGAAACCAGCTTATTCACAGGCGCTCAAACAAAACAAAATCGATAGGCAGCGTGTCAAGTCCGGAGAGTCAGGCAAGCAGACAAACACACATAGGTCTAGGCCATGAGGCGTGGTGGCATTCGACAATTATACTATCGACCAAGGGAATGGAATCTACAACATGTTGAAGCAAACTGAATATTATTTCCACATAAGAGTACTTATTCAAGGTGTCTAAATGCAATGACTCATTGAGTTTAAAAGATGGTATACTATTTAACGATGTTTGAAATGCACACAAAATTGCAGCGATTATTCTAATGAATTTCACTTAATTATTTAGACCTTTTTTGAATGAATTGGTTTGAGAAATTGATACACGCTTAATTTTCTGGTGGACATGGTGAGTATTTAGATATAATGCAACAACTCGTGATTTTTTCTGAGAGGAAATCTCATTGCTGGGGTGATCCTTCGCCGCCCCATCACTGACTCTGGAACGTTTATATTTTCACCAGTATCAGGCAAGATTAATATGTCAGAATAAAAACGGTGAATTGTAATAATCGATGAATATTTACAAAACTAAGCGGTAGCATGTATTGATGACAGCATTCTAGCTCACCAAACCCGTTTATTCTTCGTTATGAGGCACCAGTCACTTGGATCATCAGACATGCATTGAGAAACATAAAAACAAGAACAAATTAAATTTGTTCTTGTTTTTATGTTTCTCAATGCATGGACAAATTAGAGTGGACAAATTTTGTCCACTCTAAAGTTGTGAATAAAATATTCCGCGTTACTAATTGACTTGAATGATGTAATGTTGTATATGACAATGAAAAAATCGCAACGAAATTGCGTTCGCAATACACCTTTTATACGATTTTTCAATGTCTATATAATTGGCTACACTTTCAAGATTAAACGTTCAGTTAAACCAAGACCTATAATAACTATGCTAAGCTGTAATAATTATGCCAACAATGTTTCTATCGACGTCAACGACGTATGTTGTCATAAGCTGTCGATAAACTATGGATCCACATGAACTATTTTACGGTCATCTTATTAGTCACGGAACGTCATCATGCATAAAGAATTGAAGGAGATTGAACATATGGTTATTGTTTCTATCCTGTACCGCACCACAGCCACAGTCTTAGTATCACAAAATTCTGTTAAATTCTCCTACTACATGTTCCTTTCCCTTGTAAAATTCGTTTTTCCTCGTTGTTATTGTGCCCGCATGAGATTGTGCATCATTTTTTTCGCACTTCACAGATGGCAGATCTTAACGACTTTTCATCTTCTTTGCCGTTGATTTGCGTCGAGGATCGTAAAAATATATTGGTTGATTGGGTTTGTCGCATTTCAGCGACACTGTTTGATAGCTAAGGTCGTTATTGTTGCTCTCCTATTTCATCCAGTCTTGTGACTTGCACTGTCAGACATAGTATTTTTGCTGAATCCTTTTAACCGAACGCGCTCGTTAGACACCGTTACAATGATTTCGAATCAAGTTATAATAAATACCAACAGATAATTTCTCATAATTGCATACGAGCTTTGATCACAAAGATAATGGTCATGAAATATACACGCATAAATTCGTTTCAAAAAGTGTTGAAACAGAATTCAATTTCTGACCACATAAAAGAGAACATGAGTGCATTATACTTCATGACATTGTGCAAAATAAACAATATTTTCCTTGGTTATTAAATTGAGTGGAATTCATATCAGCGTCCTGGCAGCAACAATATGTCATTTTTAATTGTGTATTCAAGCAAATGAGATTAAAATATTTATGAGTAATATGATTTAAGAATTAAATATTACGCATAATTAATTTCTTTAAATCATTAGATTTTGCATGGTGCCGATGAAAGTATGCAACGCATCAGCTGTCACAAAACACCTTTTATATAAGAAAGCAAAACCTTATATAAATGGCATTTTGGAAGTCTGTGTCGTCTGTGACTTGAAATAAAGGGTTTTCAAACTGTGGTGCGAGGAACCACTAGAGGTACGAAAGGTGTCGGTAAAGGGAACGCGAAAATATACCAGAACTGTACATATTCTTTGAGTTTTACGGATAAAAAGGCTCTTAAGTGCTGTAATATGCCGAGAAAATTTCTGTCCAGTGTAAACGGCCTCTGTTGTCATAGACCCTGCTCAAATCGGATCCATCCATCCAACTCTTGTGGGGCGCAGTTGTGTATTGGTGGCGTCGTTGCCTTGAAGCCGGAAGGTTCAAAGTTCGAATCTACCTCAAGTCGCCGCGTAGAGACCTTGGGCAAGTCCTTCACTCTCAATTGCTCAGCGCTTCGGCGTGAAACTCCGCTGCAGTGTCCGCTCTGCAGTCTGGAGCGCCTCTGAGTAGGGTTCTTGAAGGAGCGCTATAACAAGTGCACATACAAACTCTTATGCCGGTTTATCAATGATTCGCTGTGATGTTTTAACGTTGAAACGCAACAGCCTCGTCAATTCTTTATTTCACAGCATATAATTAGACTAACATAATATACACTGTGAGCAACACGTCTTTGTTTTTGCTATATTCTTAAAACAAAAAAATGGTTTAAAGAAACTCGACCAGGAACAGCGTCGGCTATACCCATCAGCACTGAATCTGCCGTGTCTGACACTTCGGATGTCAGAGTAGACTCCAGCGACTTAAGGCGACATTGTCAAGCAGCGTAAGATTAAACGGTATGACCATACTTATTTAGCCTCTCCAGTGCATTTAATCTACGTGGTGTGGTGATTAAAATGAACCACAACCTTAACCCTCGGGCTACCAAGGGGGGGTGGTTGCCACCCCCCCCCTAGGTTTCTCGCAAATCAAACGCGTTCCGTCTGGAATAAAATTTTGAAAAAATTAGTAGCTGTAGAGGGTTCATTGGGACACATTTTCAGCTAAAATGTTTGATGATGCCCCCTACCGTTCAAACGTTACACCCAATATACCCAAGGTACCAGGGGAGGGTGAATACCACCCCCTAGAATATCGTCTGTAACTTTTCCGCCCTTTAATATTAAGAGACACAAATTACACCATTCTATTGAGGGAATGTGGGGCTACATTCCATGCTCACTGAGTTGCCTTTTGACAACCGGAAGTGCTCAAAATAAATTAAAATGTGTATAAAGATGTTTTATTCTCATAAAAGTTTCATGTGTTTTCTATTATAACTTATCCATTATTTATTTTTTAACATAAATAAATTATGCCATTCTGTAGAGGGCATTTAGGGCCATTTCTTAATACTAAATAATTTGTCTTTTGAGGACCGGAAGTGCTCAAAATAAATTAAAATGTGTGAAAATGTTGGGGTTTTTTACAACGCAAACCGATATGTCTGCGTAAAAGTTTTTCAGCATCTACAACGTGTTTTTTTGTATTGTTTGTACACAAAACAGACTTATTACTAGTTTTTATATTCGAACTTTGGACTTTATTATATGTAAACTATTTTTTATATATAACGCATGTATAAAACACACAGAATGTAATATATTCCCTATGCGTAAGTATACGTTTTCGTGGAATCGAGGGGTACCCATGGCCAAAAATTCATAATTTTGAGGTGCATTCATATTTTCTAAACCTAAATATACCATTTTGTGCAGAAATGAATGCTGAATCCAATGGTGTATTGTCATGTCATGTCGCCATCGTCGCATCGCGACGGTTGGCTACATGAATGGATTTTTAATGGTGTATTACTAGTTATGATATCTCAAACCAAACCCAAAATCCAGGGGGGTGGTAACCACCCCCCCCCCTTGGTAGTCAGTGTTACAAAAAAAGCTTGGTAGCATGAGGGTTAATTTGTCATCTGTAGTGAATAACTGTCAATTCATCAAACGAAACCTTCTTTACCTCAGCCATTTGAAAGCACCTTCCGCCCAACAATATAATTAAGTCTTGGATATTCTCCAAACGAAGGAAAATTGAAATTCTGGACAGTGGGAAGACACAGCTTTTCATCCAATTGCCATCAGTTTTTCCTGTTCATTTGTTCAACGTCTTCTTGTGACATCAAAGGCCTTTGACGAACATTGAAAATTGATGCGATAATAATCTCAAAATGATCCAAACACAGTTGGCCACTGCCTAATGCCTATCCTATAATTATGATTCTATGCGAAGTTATTATTTTGATGCAAATTCAGCTACACTAGACCTACAATCAAAAACACCGATATTGAATTTCTGTCAAGTTCATGAAATCCATTAGATGTAGCTGGGTTTTTTTCACAAAAGATTCATTTAATATTCGTATGAACAACGTCAATAAGAAACTGTGGCATGTGGTTTTACAATTTTATTCGTCACGAATGATGTAAGTAGACCACAATTATAATTATTGTTCATTTTCGATGTATTCTGTCTTTGATGCAACAAGATGTCGTTTCATTAAAACTGTATAAGTTAGATTTTATAGACACCCGTATAACGGTGAGATCAAGATTTACATAAAGTTTTGTCAACTAAAGACGAAATTATGAATTGGTAAACAAAAAAAAGGAGGAAATTCTCCATGAATGAAGAAACAAACTACAAAGCGTATACTACTGTTTCACATTGTCTCCACGCATTATGCTTAACTATCGGGCTACCAAAGGGAGGATGGTATCCACCCCTTTGTATTGTATTTTATGAAGCGCCTCTACTATGGTGAACCGTTCAGAGGCGCTCCCAGTGCACAAGGCCACGGGAGAATAAATAGGTTATGGCATAAGAAAATGACGTATCCTATCACCTCCTCATTTGTTTTTCCCTGCGATACTAGTAATTGTCTTCTCAAATAAACTTGATGCAATTAAGAAAACGCAGTCGGAAGAGAAGAAGGAAGTGGTCGTTTGATCTGACGGGAAAAAACGCGATGTTCACGAAATTCGCTTGGTATTTGAAAGGGTTAAGTTTGCAAAGCACATCATGGTTTCGGCATCAGATAATTATGCAGGCGTGTGTTACAGCTGCAAGAAAAGATTTAATTTAATCCCATTCAGTAGGCTACATGTCAAACTCACCGCTGAACTCTCATCTTCAGACTCGTTGAAGACCAGGTATTATACTCTGATGTGAAGTCTAAGCTGGCTTGAAGAAAGTAACGCATGAGAAATAAAAGCTTGATGAAGGCATTCTTAGATCTTAACCTTTATTGACCCAACGTTCCCAAAGTGGAACATATTTTAAATTTTTTTTGAGGGACGGTAAAACCTACTATTAGTCATCTAATAAATATTCATTTACTCGACCAAAGATGGGGGCATGTTTATGTATTTTTATTTCAAGTCTGTTGCAGCAAATTATTTTTATTATTTTGATGCAATTTTGTCAAAAAACGACATTTATGCTAATAAATATTTAAAAGTAATATAAATTACAAATGCATGATAATTAATTGATTTTATCATCTATTTGAGTTGAAATGTGTCTATTGTGCCTACTTATGGTCAAATTTTTTAATGGTAGTGCCTTATGAGTGAGCGACGCAACTGATTTTACACATGTTCCACTTTGGGAACGTTGGGTCACTCTCGCTAGTTGCATCGATATTTTTGCGTTATACTGAAATTTGCCTTTCTCGCTCCAAAAATTACATTGATAGTAATTGTAATTCCAATATGAATATGAATTCTATTAGTAATAGTAGTAGAAGTATTATTGTGCCTAATATTGTTATTAATAGGCCTATTTTAAAATTATTTTTATTATTGTGATAAGTTTGTTTGGGGTTATGGCAGTTTGAAGTGCGTTTGACTCTCTGTGGCATGATGTTTTTCAACGTAAATTTGAGTTCTGAGTATAGCCCATATCATTGTTCCGTTTTTCCTCAGAATGGGTTGTGTAGGGGCAGGGTATGGTGGGGGATGAGATGGGTATTGGGGGGGGATGGGGCCGGGGCAAGGTGCGGTGGGACCAAGGTGAAACAAATGTGAAACATTATCTTTGTCATGGCTTTCATATGCTGAACCTTTTGCGGGGTGGGGCGGCATGGAGGGGTGGGATATGGAGGTGCGTATGCCTGACTTGGGGTGAAGGTGGGGTGGGGTCGAACGGTTGGGTATGGGTTGAAGTGAGCCGGGTGGGGTGAAGTGGGAAGAAGTGTTGGACGAAAAACAGAAATTTACTCAGAGGAATGGGCATCCGCTTCACTTTAAGAGGGGTGCGAAGTGGGGCGGGGTTGGAGCGCGGTTGGGGTGAAATGGGGCGGTGTGGTTGTGGCGAGGGCGGTTGGAATATGGGGCTGTAGTGTGCCGAGTGGGGTCAAAGTGGGAAGAAAGGGTCAAAGTGAAAACAAGGAAATCATTATTTTTTATGAATTTCAGATGTTGAGTATTTTACAGAATGGAGGAAGCGTAGGGGTGGGAATGGGGTGGAGTTGGCCGAAATTGTGTGGAGGTGGGTTAGGGTTGGACGATAGAGGTGTGGGGTTGAAGTGAAGCGGGTGCGTTCAAAGTGAGGCGAAGGGTTGACCGAGAAACCAAAAAAATTACTTCGGACAGGTGGTCTGTGTGAGGGGCGAATTTGGGGAAGGTGGGGTGGGGTGGCGGAGTTGGAACTGGGGCCTGAAGTGGGGTTTGTGGGATGCGGTCGGTCAGGGTAATTGCGCGGTAGGAACGGTTTGAAAACAAATTGAAACGATATTCTTCATAAATTTCATATCTTTAGCATTTTATGGGGTGGGTTGGGAGGGAAGGGTGGGGCTGGGTGGATGAGTGGGGTGGGGTGGGTAAAAGTTAGGGTGGAGGTGGGGTATTAACCTTTGTGGATCACAGCTTATACAAAATTGTATATCTGCATCATTTGGATAAAGTTATATTTTTACATATGCATAATGCTTTTACTAGTCAAAGTGACCCAACGTTTCACTTTGGGAACATATGCATAATTCTGACATCCCCCCAAAAATATTTTTGGGGGGGACTGATTACTTCTAATTAGGCGGTAAACTCTAACATAGCGAAATTCTGAAGTGATAGAATGACGATTTCAGTATCTGGGAAGATAAAGGTTAAACAGAAGTTGGATTGATAAAAAACACGATCCCAAATATTATGAAGTTATGGTGAGATTTCAGCATGTAGATCGCCATTTTGATTGTCGCCCTTTTGATTGGTCGCCCTTTTTGATCTCGCATTTTCGATCAGCCGCCTTTATAATCGGCGCCCTTTTGTGGTCGCCCCTCTGATGGTCGTCCTTTCGAAGTCGCCCTTTTGATAGGATACGTCATTTTCATATGCCATAACCTATTCTCCCTTGGCCGAGTGCACTGGGAGCAAGGGCGGATCCAGGAATTTTCGAAGGGGGGGGCCAAAAAATTTTTGGGCTGGGGTCGGAAATTTTTTCGTTGATCTTTTGCCGAAAAATCTGATGAACTTTTTTAGTGGTTTTTGGCCGAAACCAGAGTTTAATTTAGCCCCCACCTCTGGGGGAATTGAGGTTTTCGGAGGGGTAGATAATTGACCGTCTGAAGACAATCATGAGGCGCGCAGCGCCGATAGTGGTAGGGGAGGGGTGTGGGGAGGGGATATGCCCCTCCCCACCAGAAACTTTTTGAATTTTCACATTGCAATGGTAGCATTTTAAGCTGTTATCTTAACAAATTAGCTGTACTTTTCAGTGCTTGTAAGAGTGCCATAAGGTCTCAATAAATATAGACTTTACTTAAAAACTTCTTTCCCGAAAACTAGATGTTCTTTTTTAAGTAATCCGCCGGAAATCTTCAAAAAGGGTGTTCAATTTTCCTTCCCAAAACACTGATGAAATTTTTTGGTCATCCGTGCGAAATCTTAAAAAAGGTGTTTAATTTTTTGTCTAAAAAGAGTGAAGACTTTTTATTCATCCATGCGAAATTTTCAAAAAAGGTGTTTAATTTCGCATCCCAAAAAACTGATGACTTGTTGTAGTAATCCCTGCGAAATCTTAAAAAAGGTGTTTAATTTTTCGTCTAAAAGGAGTGATGACTTTTTAGTCTCCCGTGCGAAAGTTTCAAAAAAGGTGTTCAATTTAGCATCCCAAAAACTGATGACTTTTTAAGACTAGAATAAATAAAATACTTCCGGTACGTGACTTTTTGGCGCCGCCGTTTGCTTGAACAATTGAAGCTGAAAGGAGATTTTTTTTGCCGGTGAAATAGAAGCTGGATTTTTTAAACAAATGCTTTATTTAATAACAAATTATAAGACATGTGAGGTAGCAGACTAATAAAGTACAAGCGATCAAAGCAGAGGATGTCGCATCGAATGATTGAAAAAACTGGCCCGCCAAAGAGAGAAAGTCCCGCTAAGACTGGGCCTATTTAGCTTATATAGTATAGAAATAAGAACTTTAAGATGACATAAGATTTTAGCACGATAGATCGAGGAAATACAGACTTTAGTGACAACAATGAATATGGTGTATTAAAGACAAAAGCGACAGTTCTTTTAAAAAGTCCATTGTTTTGAAATGTCCATAATTGCAATTATAATAAAAAGGTGTGCAACTGCAAATGTCTGCCAACACTAAAGAAGGTGTGCAATTGCCAATTTTTGCCAACACTAAAGAAGGTGTCCAATTGCCAATTTCTGCCAACACTAAAGAAGGTGTGCAAATGCCAATTTTTGCCAACACTTAAAAAGGTGTGTAATTGCCAATTTTTTAGAAACCTAAACAAATCCATTGGTTCGAATTGTTCATTATTGCAATTGTAATATAAAGGTGTCCCACTGCAAATGTGTGCCAACAGTAAAGAAGGTGTGCAATTGCCAATTTCTGCCAACACTAAAGAAGATGTGCTATGGCCAATTTTTTAGAAACCTAAAGAAATCCATTGGTTCGAATTGTTCATTATTGCAATTATAATATAAAGGTGTCCCACTGCAAATGTGTGCCAACAGTAAAGAAGGTGTGCAATTGCCAATTTTTGCCAACACTAAAAAAGGTGTGTAATTGCCAATTTTTTAGAAACCTAAACAAATCCATTGGTTCGAATTGTTCATTATTGCAATTGTAATATAAAGGTGTGCAAGTAAAATAATGATGCTTTAAAGCACACTGCTGTTGTACAAAAAAGTTGTGCAATTGCACACCTTCTTTAGTGTTGGCACACATTTGCAGTGGGACACCTTTTTATTATAATTGCAATAATGAACAATTCGAACCATTGGATTTGTTTAGGTTTCGCAAAAATTGGCAATTACACACCTTCTTTAGTGTTGGCAAAAATTGGCAATTGCACACCTTCTTTAGTGTTGGCAAAAATTGGCCATAGCACACCTTCTTTAGTGTTGGCAAAAATTGGCAATTGCACACCTTCTTTAGTGTTGGCAAAAATTGGCCATAGCACACCTTCTTTAGTGTTGGCAAAAATTGGCCATAGCACACCTTCTTTAGTGTTGGCAAAAATTGGCCATAGCACACCTTCTTTAGTGTTGGCAAAAATTGGCAATTGCACACCTTCTTTAGTGTTGGCACACATTTGCAGTGGGACACCTTTTTATTATAATTGCAATAATGAACAATTCGAACCAATGGTAAATTACTTCTAAAGGGAGGACAATGATATTTTGGCTAGTTTTAACTGTACGTAAGTGCTTCTACAAATGCACAAATTCGATTACAAATGCACATTTTGTGTATAGCTGCACGTTAAAAAAGCCCTGCCGGGTACCCGGCTAATGTTCTAATATAGCGGCAGTTTTCTGATTTTATTGAATGCCAGATACGATTGCAACAATTATTATTCAAAAGCTTAACTACATGTACATCATGTGACCACATTGACTATAGGCCTACTCACTGCCATACCATATAACAATTAAGGAAGTTTTATTACATTTCGACAAAAAATACTTAACATCAGATTTTTGAACACAGACAAACATACTTTTGCTTAAATCGGAGTTGGATTGTTCATCAATGCAACCCCAGTTTAAGGAAGAACATTTTCAGCAATCCAGCTCCAATGAAATTTAATTGTGGTATTACCTAATACGAATAAAAACCAGCTTTGACCCTTTCAGATCAAGTGAGGAGTGTACGTCGAACATACATTCTGAGCTATTTCGGGCATAACTTTTGAACGGCGTGAAATATCATCACAAAATTTAACTCAAAATGTGCGTAAATGAACCGCCTAAAATTACCTACAATTTGATAATTTTTATACTTTAGAATGAGGGAGAAAAAAATTCCGGCGCCAAAACGTCCGGCGCCAAAACGGCGGTGCCAAAACGGCGGCGCCAAAAAGTCCGGCGCCAAAACGGCGGCGCCAAAACGTCCTGCTTCGCGAATAACATACATTCCATGCCATAAATCATAGTTGGATACTGTTGAAAGATTGTTTCATTTCGATGCTTTATATAAAGACAATGCAATTGCGTGAGAGACTTAGATTGGATTTTAATTACATTTACACAGTATTTTTATTATAGGTTTTAATTACATTTATACATTAATTCTCCTGTGCATGACTGACACCCTGAATTTTTTTTGCTCCACCATGGATGGGGGGGGCCACGTCCCATGGTGATTTGAAATGGGGGGGCCATGGCCGGATTGGCTCCCCCCTGGATCCGCCCTTGACTGGGAGCACCTCTGAACGGTTCACCATAGTAGAGGCGCTTCATAAATGTTTTTATACAATACAATACAATATTAGATGATTTGGTTTGTTGTATTTCAACAACAATGTTTTATAACAAAGACCATTGGCGTCGCCTTTCTCCTTAAGCCAGGCAGAGTGCGAAATATGGCTTAGTTTATAATAATTATTTGTCGAATAAGTCGTTGCAATACACAACTTTGAATCGACACGTTATAAAATTGTACCAGACACGACTTCATGTGAATGCGGAAGGTTTGACAATAATGAATTAATTCATATGAATTACAAGAGTTTTAGTCATTAATTTTGGGCTTACCCAAGCAAACACGTTAGCCTATTAATTTTCGCCAAGTTCTTTAGCAGAAAGGTCAGATTAGACACCTTCAAAGTAATTTCCAATGATGCTATAATAGCTATCAGCAGTGCACTTTAAGAATGCTAGCGATCTTCTGCTTTCTGCCGATTATACTATGCTATGCAAACGCTGAAACCCGTTTAATTAAAGAAATTTTCTGACTGCAAATAACGTGTTTTAAATCAGATGCCGCTATGCCCTTGATAGTGCAATACGCATCTGCTCATCAAGTCTCTGCAAGATCTGTGTATTCCAATATTATGCTAGCCTTAGGTGTTTTTCATTATTTTGTCCAATTCCCTTCGTTTTGGGTCTTGAAATATAGTTTTTTTTTAAATTAGTCTCTCTTCTCTCATTATACGACCTAACATCTTATGTGGCGTTATATGCTTCTTTTTCTTATGCAACATTTTCTTTTTCAACATTTCCAGTATCTCTTCATTTGTTTTTCACCCCCACTCCAGCATCCGATTCTCTGCAACCTTCGCCATAATTGTCCACACCTTAAAGTTTTCTAGTTTATTTATGACATCTCCTCCTGGTCATTATTTACCTTTTTGTGTATTACCGTGGTGATGCTCTAAAGGTGAGAGTTTCATTTTACTGTTCTATTCTTTTTTTAATTGTAGTCAATGGTCACTGCTGTCATTAGACGTACTTAAACTCTGTATTTAAAAAAGGTACAAAGTATCTGCCGTCTGCCAATTAGGAGATTCTATATGTAGTCAATGATTATATGCTAATAAAGGTGCGCAATATTGTCTCTTTTCATATTTTATCTGAAGGCGTTAATAACTACGGTGGTGGTATTTGCAGTCTAACGTCACTTTGTGGTAACAAAGACCATTAGCAACGCCCTCCTTCTTTATCCGGGCTTGGGACTGGCACTGGCAGATAGCAACTAGTGGCAGAGTTTATTGATAACTGCAATAATCAGTGACGGATTTATGCATGTGACGAAACTTGTTATTAACGGTGTTGACTGTGTTTTATTTAATTTCTCCATTGTGTTTCTTTTTGCTCTGCTATTTTTCACTGAATCGATTGCGGATCACGATTTGGAATTCGCCGAGTAGTGCTTCCCAGCATTCAACGACATTTTATGACAGCTTTGGATGTTGTGAGTGGTTGCACCTTAATCACGTTACCTTATTCGGAAACATAGATGTAAACAGGCTACACATCAAGTGATCATTCATAAAAGTCTATTGATGTAAGGACTTGTCACCGCGAAGTAAACGTACATACATGCGCACAAAAAACGTTAAAATAGAGTTAGTTAAATTTGGTCCTTTGTTCACTGCTTTTTATCCGTTTATAGCCATGTTCTACTGTGGTAAAGTGTGTCAGTTTGACTCGGTGCGTATTATGACTCTTTAAGACCGGAGGGCTGATACGCATATCGTTTATCACTCTCTGTTTCCACTCTTTCTCAGTCAACACTACCACATAAATCACCGGCAGTACAAAGAGATGGAAGGAAGCCGCAAGGTAAAGAATGGATCAATATCGGTTTGCCTTGTAATAAAATATTTTTAAACATGTTTTATTTAGTTTGAACACTTTATGCTATCAAAATACAAATTATTTAGGAAAAATGTAGCCCCACACTCCCTCTGTTGAATGGCATAATTTGCATTCTTTCGTAATAAATGACGGATAAGACATTGTCGATTATCCAAGGGGTGGTATCCATCCCACATCTGTCCACCTGGTAATACGACAGTCAGCGATATTCATTGAAGGTCGAAGTCAGCTAATTATATTGACAAATGAAACGCTCTAAGAAAGGTGTCGAAACCCATTGTCAAATTTTTTGTTTAAAGCTACTAGCGCACAATGTTGTGCCATAAGCAAGACGACCATCATCCCCTCCTCATTTCGCCAGACTTGTGACTGGCACTGGTATTCCAGGAGGTAGATATTGATGAGATAAATTATTATAGTGACAGTGGCAACGTTACCTTACTCGTCCACGAAAGATTCGGGATTCCCAGCTTCCACAAAATGTTGGATCAATGGATGGATGGATCCGATTTGACCAGGTACTATGACAACAGATGTCGTAACCTGGACAGAAATTTGTTCGGCGTACTACAGCACTATGCACATTAGCTAACTATAGTGGGTCAACAAAATACAGTATATAGTTACTGGCAAAAGAAGAACTTTGCTAAAAGTATCTAAAGTCAATTATTCGATCAGTCAAGCAATTAGTATTTTGGGCTTAGATTAACAAAGATGATTGCGGACGATCTCCTCATTTGTCCGAGCCTTGGATTGTCACTAAATGAGCAATCGTTACAGTCATTTAATAGAATTAATTTGATAACATTATATGGCACCTAAGATCGCTTATGTCATTAAGAAATTGGTTCACACTGTCAGATTGAATAAACGAAGATTATTATTATTATTACTTCACATAGGCCTAACACCGCATTTAGAAGTTTCTTATTCAGCCATCGATTAGATTTTTGGGGTTCTACTACACTGCGTGTTGACTAAAACGGTGGAACTTAAGAACTACGTAAAATGGTTGGGAAACTTTATATATAGAAAGAAGAAACTTCTTAATAAAGGTGTCGTATTTCAACGTTTTGTTCTTTCAAATATTTTCAAGTCTAGGCAATCCAGCTCAAATAATATACCCCATCAACTTGGGAAAAATTTCTTCTGAAGCCCGTTAGACGGTTTTCGGCTCATCATCTTTTGCGGAATAAATTAGCCAAAAGCCGAAAAAATTCTACTTGTAGCTTTTACATAAAAATATTTCTGGTTCATAATAAAGACAATCAACCCAACATAGTAACGACGAGCTGCAATTTGTTTTAAGTCACTATTAGTTCACCACGGACAGCATAAAATATGGTGATGCCAGTCCAAAGTGAACTAAAGAAGGGGAGGTAACGCCACAAGTTAAACAATGTTAGAGACTTTGGAGTATCTTTTCTTTGCAGTATAATTGTGTACCGGCGTGCTATTACAAAATGAGTCTGACGGACGACTTAATATAGTGTCTTTGAACCGCGTTCTGAAGGTGTCCATAAAGAATCGTCGTTTTTCGCTCATTGCTTATCGACATCCTATGATTATCATAAACGTCCACGTTCCCCTTGCATCACACTTTATTTCTTGCATTTGTCATAGATAATTTATCACCTAAACAGAATTATGATGTCACATGATTCTGGAGAAGGTAGGATCCGAGTTATAGTGACATCTTACGGCGACAAATTCCGGTGACGTCGATGGAAATTTATTCGATCAGTTCCCGCCGTTCTATTGGAATAAATAATACAGCCTGCGTTTTGCTTTCTTATCCTTATAACGTATACACTTCTGTAATTATCAATCGAATAGGTTTAACGACGTCCTATACCTGAAATAAGCAGAGACGTATTTATAAAAAATAATGATGATGTTAAGTAATTAAAAAATGACACCAGTTTGGCTTGCTGAATCTTTGAAAACACGGTGAAAACGTAATGAATATCAGACAAGAATGAAATTACGGAAATAATAACAGACAGTAAATAAATGCATATAGATGGATAGAAATTTAAAAAAAACGGAATAAAACGACACAAAAAAATTAAAAAAACGACGTTTTGGTAAAGAATAAAAACGAGAAAAAAGTTTCAAACAACAATGACAATTATCATGGAATAAAAGCAAACTTTAGACCAAGTAGGCGAGGACAATTTCTTCAGGGACTGCAGAAGGTTAGGTTCATAAAGTCAACGTTGAGATGTAAATGGTCTCCGTCGACACAAGGCGTCTTTAAACGCTGTAAGCTAAGTCGGAGTTGGTTGTCAAGAGTAACGGAATGAAGTTGCGGATCCCGTTTCCTGAGAACCGGTCAGATTCCCTGCACGGCAAGCTAAAGCTCCTCTGTAATAATTATGTTCACTCTGTAATTGTGAGATTACAAAGATTGAAAATTGACCTTGTAGTTTTCTTATCAAGAAAGACGACGTGGGTGTACTGAACCACCAATGGAATTAAATAAGACATCGTAGACTCCTTTAATAGGCAGCTCTTTTATAGTTATTATATTGATGAAATACGCGAAACAAAGAGTCGATAGCCATAAAAAAACTACAGGTAAACCTCAAGTATTAAAAAAACTGGTCTAGTACCTTGCTCTTAAGTGCTGTAATATGCCGAGCAAATTTCTGCCCAGGGTAACGGCGTCTGTTGTCATAGACCCTGGTCAAATCGGATCCATCCACCCTGAGAGACCAAAGTGAGAAAGGACAGCAAAGGCTATGGTGAGTTTTGTTGAGAATAATGTGATGGATTAAGAGGATTCGGGATGTAAGGGCTGAATGAATAAAATAGTTTGCGTTTCACTTGCTCAGGTCATTAAATAATATAATTTATGTTCACTTCATGTAGCGAATGGGTTATTATATGAATACCTAGTAATAAAAAAAGCCACAACTAATTTTTTATACACCTTTTATTTGATTTCTCCAGATTCTATATAAATGATGCTTCTTTATTGACCTATAATAGGTTCTTCCAAGTTCTACATGGCATCGTCGCATTTCGTGACGCTAAATTGAGTCAATTTGAAAATATTTTTAAAAATATAAATTTAGATAAAATTATTCGTATTATGCTGCCCTGAGAGATGCTGGTGGTGCCAGGAAGAATCCTAGCTAAAGAGGGTGGGCGAATGATCGTCTTCGTCATGACGTAGCATCGTTTAAGCAGTAACTCCAATCTCCAAGGTAACGCATCAAGCATGTATTGGGAATTGAAGAATCAACGCCAACCGCCTTCGCAGCAACAAGACGCACTAAACATTGAGCATTGACGCATATTGGACTGAATTTAAATAATTATTTTAAAAGCATATTTATTAATAAAACTACTACGCACATTAACTTCCAGCAAATCACTGACTCATAATACAGAATATATATTAAGTCGGTCCATGATGCAAATACAAACATGGGCAATATTCATGGGCGGAGTTTGGTCTCCGTTTATGGGGGGAGGGCTAAGTTGGTTACCTTTTTTAGTCGTCAAATTCAAATCTCATGAAAATTGCAACGCATTTCCCGGGCGAAAAGTTGATGACCCTTTTGGGGAGGAGCCAAGCCCGAAAAGATACCATTTACACAAAAAAACATGAATCCGGGACTTCTTGGGGACTGAACCCCCCTAGCCCTGATAAACTCCGCCCATGGCAATATTTTAGATATTAATGCAATCGCATTATGCTGCAGCGAGACAGCTATCATAAGCGGCTGTCGTTAAGATCTTATTTATCCGCCATCGACACCGTAGGAAACTGTTTGTACTCTACCAATGGCACTGCCACTCACAAGCCTGGATAGAGGAGTTGCGTTTCGCTAATGATCTTTATTATCACACAGTGTCGTTAAACTATTATTTTTTATCATTCGCTTTACCACGTCTTATGGCATCTCACAGTAGTTGTAGCAGTGGCAATTTGACGTCACTATGCGATAATAAATATCATTTGCCGCACCCTCCTCCTTTATCCAGACTTGGGACTGGCACTGACAGAGCGCAGACAGAACCTTAGCTGCAATCAATTTGTATTTAAGTGAGTGAATAAGCAAGGATTGAAAAATTAGACTTAGACACCTTTGAGAAATGCTACCTACAGAAATATATTTAACTGACCTCTATAATTTATCTTTGTAATTCTAATTCAACGTTACTTGGGACCCCGATAAGTAAGCAACACCACCATAATCTAAAATAGACATGAGCATAGCTCTATAAATAGTTAGAATATCTATTTTAAATCTCCCAAAGTTTCAGTCACTTATAGTTCTTATGAGGTTCAACCTCTTCTTGCATTTCTCGATAATATAATCAATGTGTGATTTTCAAATCAATTTACTATCGAAAATTACTCCCAAGAATTTGACTTTATTATCTTCCATCTTAATTCACTTCTGATCAATCATTATATTATTCTTTCATAAATCATTTAATTTTATTAATAGATATCTTAAACCCGTTTTCATTGCATTAATCTTGTAATAAAGTGACTGATAGTTGAATTTTATTTCCTTTGTTATCACACAGTTAAGCTGCAACTACCCTATAATAGCCTACTGCTACGAACCGCAGGATTAAGCGACAAATGAGCGCATTCAATGCAGGTTAAATGTTTCCAAACACAGGATATCTTGCAGTTCTCACTGAAAGTTTGGCAATGAGTTTTAAGAGAGAAAAAACGGCACACAGAATCTAACAGATTCATCTGTGGGCACACGCAAGCATGTACACGCGTAGCGCCCAACCAACAGCTTCCCGTTCATGGCTGACGCATGGTATCATGTACAGACTTTTTACATTCGCACGGATGCATCTGCAGTGTACATGATTGAAAGTCACGACCGAGACACACAATAGCATCGTCTCACAGCAGTCTATCATTTCTGGTATTCAACTATCAATATGGCTTCGGTTTGCATCCACTCATGCATACATTCAAGGTAAGATCAGATCACAGGCGATAATAATAATTGCCTAAACCGCAAAAAATCTGACGATGAAGAAAAGAACAAGAGCAATACTGTTACAGTACATTGATGCTTCAACACCTTTAAAACAATTTATACTGATGTATATGTGATATATAGCTATTAAGATACTGCGTTCTTCCACCTTTTCATCCACCCAATCTTCCAACATTTAGTGGTGACCTTTTAGATGCTCTGCATATCTATTTTGTGTATTTTAAAATGGAGTGCAACATGTAATTTATTATCATGCATTTACAAAATCAATAAAGATTGTCGTGTCATTTTGTTTATTGCCTAATTTTTTATGAATAATTATTATTCAGAAGCCTTAAAATGTCATCTATAATCGTGCTTCTGGATTGTTTAAACTCCTCTTTGATACGGATTGAGAAGTTTATTTACCTACAAAAGTCACTGTGATCTGATTCTTATAATCTTTTCCATTATTTTGCATAAAGCCAGTGTATGTCCAGGAACGCCTCTGAGTAGTTTCTTGAAGAGGCGCTGTATAAAAACTTGAATGAATGAATGAATGAATGAATGAATGAATTAATTAATTAATTAATTAATTAATTAATTAATTAATCATTATGATGTTCAAGAACAGGTATATGCCTAATTGTTGGTTCTAGACAGTGGTGAGCATGGATGGATCCAGATTTGACGAGGGTCTATGACAACAGAGGCCGTGCCCCCGGAAAAAATTTGATTGGCATATGCTTATTATAGCACTTATCAGTAGAGTGGAGTGGATCCGATTTGACCAGTGTCTATGACAAAAGAAGCCGTTACCCTGAACAGAAATTTCCTCGGCATTTTGCAGCACTTAAGAGCGTTTAAGTTTTAATAAGTTTTAAAATTTATGCTTTAAATAGCAGTGGTGTGAAAGAATACCTCCTCTTATATCAATTGCGGATTCTTCCTAGTAAAGGTGTCTAATACAACTAATAATTTCATGCAGTAGTTTCATAGTTGCGTTGGTTACGGTCGTACCTTTAAAAACGAAATAAATGACTGGAAATCTCCATGGACAAATACATGGACATTTACTGGTTGCTCCCGAACCCAATTGGTTCATGTCACACCGGATATTCATCAAGGTTTAGTTCTTGTGCCTTTCCTATTATTTTATTCTTTGCACAACTGACACAACAGATTGTCTCGTTTCCCGAACTCTGGCGCTGCTGACCTTTTTGCTGATGATGTCCATGAAGATGCAGATGAAGGTTTTTGCATGTAATGGGAGACATATTTAGCAGCATTTCCCAGCTGTGCTTTGGACGCCAGACGTGTGATCTTGTGTTGAATGCGTGCAGTGATAGGTAGCCAGTTCAATTCTGCAAGCATATAATATTATTATAAAGAGATATACGCAAAGCGAAGGAGTCAAGCTGTTACAGTAGCCGAAGCACATATTAAAATTGATTGTACATGTAGGAGGAGAAAGACGTTGCTGCGGGAGGCTCATGAGAAGTCAATGGCAGTAGTCTTTGCACGAACAAATAACCAAAATTTGTATAAGTCGACGTTATACATAGCTTTGAACTGACACGTTTATTAGGGTATGCATAGACAATTCGGGTAAATGCATAAGGTATGAAAATAATGTTTGTAAGGGTTTGAGTCAACTCGTTGAATAGCCTAGCAGCCACGGGTTTTCGACAAGTTCTTTAGCAAAATGCGCTCGTTGGACACCTCTACAATCATTTACAAAATACTAATATAGCCATCAACAGCTTCGTTCATATTTGTATTCACTGGGTCATTTCAATTATGCCATGAGAGTCAAATCACTACAATTGCAAAAGACATTCGTCTTGTATTTGATACAATGTTTCATTAGCTGCACTATGTCGTAACAAATATAGAACTGATCAGCATAGTTTCTATCAACGTTTCCTACATGCGCGTCAAAGTTAACAAGCATCATGGGCTATTTTTGCTCAAAACATCTAGAAAGCGTCTCATGTATACATACCATTGTGTAGCGATGAAAATAGGAATTTTCTAGTATATCGAAATACGATTTACCAAGACTACATAATATATGTAAACTTTTCAATATAATTGAAAATATGATAAGCGACGGGTTAGGAGCCCAGCGTCACATTAGGATACATAGATTGTTTGTAGTATTCATTGAATGAATGAATGAATCAACGAATGCATAAATGACTGAATTATTTAGTGAATGGATTTGACTGATTCATTGATTAATTAATTAATCGATTGATTGATTTATTGATTCGTTGATTTATTGAATGACAGCAAGCGCTGATGTCATCTCCGAGCTTTCAAGCAATGATGGACGCGTTTCATGGATTGATTGCGGCTGGTTATTGCTGTTGTTTTTCGACATAGCAAAAATAACTTGTTTCTTCCTAGGCATTTCTCGATGATTCGGATTGGCACAACCACGAATATAGTCGTGACAAGCGTTTGAGGGGATTGGTGACATAATGGAAATACTTTTTCTTCAGTTGGGATACACACACGAAATGGATGGAACCGGATTTGACGAGGGCTTGTGACAACAGGGACCGTGGCCCTCCAATTTTTTTTACCTAATACAGCTCTTATATAGATCCACAGTTTAACAACAGTGGCCGTTTCCATCAGCTTTCGGGCAACTTGATTTCAACACACACCGAGATGGATGGATCCGATTTGACCAGGGTCTATGACAACAGAGGCCGTTACCCTGGACAGAATTTTGCTCGGCATATTACAGCACTTAAGAGCAAGGTTCAGGACCAGTATGAAGTCAGTTGAATATATCGACAAGTGAACCTTTTATTAAAGGTGTCCACACTCAATATTACAACCACTTCGGTTGTTGCGACTTAACAACACAGTATCAGAACAAGATTTAGTACATGTATGATGAATGCTACTCTCCTCGTTACAAAGTCTTAGGACTGGTGGTCAATTATTGTGACTAAAGGCAGGCTAAGTTGTGACAACCATGTCTTGATTTGCACATAGGCGATAAGCCATGCAGAGTGACGTGACAAATAATTGTTTTTATTAATCCATAATATTAAACGACGATGTATTGTAACAAAGATGACTAATGACAACCTCATTTATCGAGGCATCTGACTTACACTACACGAGTAATTTAGCGTTAATTTGGTTAGCCTAGTTAATTCAACGGCGTTTTATTACTCTTAAAATCGCTGTCGTTATGTAATTTATTCGAACATTTCACAAGAGTATTGCGTAGAATCAAATCCAGAAACTGTGTGGCCACTTGCTGTGTAATAAGTTTACCATAAATGCAATTATGTCATGTAATCATTATTCCACTCACAAATTTCGAGCATTAATCCTAAACATTCAGTGCAACCAAACAGTGTCTTATTAGTTGTATGCAATCACATAACACATCACAAAAGAATTCAGCGCAAAACATTTATTTATCATCATTCATAAGTTTAACGACATCTTAAAGCTAAAAAAAGCTGCTGAAGTCTTTAAAGTTTTCAACGAATTTCGGTTCAGCAGTTTCTGTCATTTCTCTCATTCTTCTGTCCTATTCCCCCATAATTTGATGGCAATATTATAATTCATTTGCACATTATTTTTATGATGTTCACATAATACAGCATCTACCCAGTTAGATTAACATCAAATATTTGCCTCATGTTAACAAGCAATTTGGACATTCATAGTCCAACCAAAAAATAGAGGATAATTAGATATTCAGAATTAAAATGAAAATCAACATATTCGCCCATCATGTAGAGACATCGACAATAATAGCAAGAGCAAATTATTCAATCCATGTTTCATTTATTGCAGAATTATTTAAAAAATCATCATTTCCACACACATATGCATGTAAGAGAAGAAATCAATTTGATTAAAACATTTAATGGCGCGCTGGCTCTTATAATTTGAAGATAACAGTTTAAAAGGTGTGTAAATAGTAGTATATCATACATTTATTTATTTATTTCAGAAATTTATATAGCGCCTCTTCAAGGTAGGTTACTCAGAAGCGCTCCCAGCGCAACCACGGTTAAATAAAACAGTTTTTAGGTTCTTAAGGAACAGAGTGGAGTGACTCCTGGGAATTAAGCGCAGTGTAACAGGGAGACCATTCCAAGTTGTAGGACCTGCAACAGAGAATGAACGACGCTGTCGGATAGCAGACCGACAGCGGGGAACCAGAAGCTTAGCTTGGTTCGCCGATCGAAGGATGGATCGACGCTGAACTCCTAAGGTGGAACAACAGAGCTCTCGAAGATACGGTGGAGCTAGTCCTTCAATGCACCACCTAACCATTGCACAGACCCTGTATGCAATCCGCTGTGGAGAAGGGAGCCAGCGTAAGATATCCCGCATATAAGATGAGCCATGACCATATTTTGAATATGGCCAACAAGTCGCGCCGCAGAGCGGAGTACCCGTTCCAGGCAGCCAATCCGGTCAGCCGGTAGACCATGATAGAGGGTGCTGCAGTAGTCAAGGCGGGAAACTACGAAAGAGTGAACACGAGTAGAGGCAGCACTAAAAGACAGAGAGCCGGAGGCCACCTTAACCCTCGGGCTACCAAGAGATGGTGGTACCACACATTGTCGTTAAACTGCAGATATACTTCCACTACGCTCACTCTAACGAGTGAACTAGTGATATACAGACATTAATTTACAAAATAGTTTATGTATCGTCCTTGGCATTCTAGCTTTACCACTCCAGCACTATCATAACCAGTGGAATAGATTGCGACGAATCTTCGTCGTGACACACCAGGCAGAGAAGGAATCAGACATGGATTGGGTGGTGAGATCATTGACAAGATATCTGGCAATCACTATGAAAACATTGGACATCAAAGCAGAAAAACTCAATTCTCTGGATGAATATATAGTATGATCAAAGGGTCTACCACATTGCAGTTCCTTTTTCACGCAGAAATGAAAAGGCGTCTTAGAGTTAGCCAACTGTTTTAACCTCAATAATGTCTTTGTAATTTGAATTCGATTATTGCTAGGAAACATTTTGTCAACGGTAATTGTCTAGAAAAGCGCGGCGGTTTGTCAATTAACCAGGATGGCATAAGATAGGGAAATTGAAAGAATAATTGAGGACTTGAATTAATAAATATTGCAAACACGGAACTTCGCAAGTTTCTTTAACCGAACGCTCCAGTTGGACACCTTTAAAATGATGTGTTGTGACACTATATTAATTGTGATGCAAGCTTTCTTTACCCGTCATTTGTCGCAATCTAGATAGAGAGATAAAAGGCAAAACAGGCGACAGAGGTCAAAAATATGGAGAATTGTTTTATAGTGTATTATTATTTAAAAATATGTCTACTTTCAATATCTACAATAAAAAATGTTGAATTCAAATGATTAGTGGATGAAAAGTGACTTTTGGCGCATGTGGTGCAAAAATTCGCTTTGAATCTTGGTCCCAAATAGCCTATTTTCAAAGCTGAAATTCACCATGAACGACCGAGTTTTCATAAGCGGACCTGACTATTTCTTGTAGCCATGTGTACCGCGTGATAGATTAAACCATAAAATATGATATTAGACGGTTCTGGTAAATTTTGCCACCTACTTGAACGTGACAAAGTTTGGCTATAAAGTTTAACATCTCTGTAATGGACACCTGACAACCACACCTCCGACCCAGTTTTCTGAGAGTCTTATTGGTTCACGAGACTGACTTTTGATACTGCGCATGCGCACCTACCCGAAAATGTTCTGTTGCTCCTTTTCTTACTCAGACCTACAAGTAGCGTTTGCTTTGGAAAGAATTTGTATAAATAATATTTTACATCGTTAAATAGGAAATAGCGAACGTCTTCTAAACTGCTCAAATTGTGATAAGCGCAACCTGGTTGATTGTTCGTTAGGGGGTAGTTCATTGGATAACACGCTGGGTTGTAGAATGAGAGGCACTGAGATCGAGATCAACGAAGCGGTCAATTACTTTGGCAAACATGGCTAAACTGGCAATCCACGCATCCACAGCCCACCCCTCAGTGGCCACACAGCATAATAATCATTGTAGATTTATAGGAAGTTTGATTACCACTGGCTTTTGGTAACTTGATGCAAATTGAATCTGCTCTGATCTACTCTATACCGTTCGAGCGATGTGTGTACGAGATAATAAATAGGAACAATATTAGTGTCTATGTGTGCAGATAGTCCTAATTAAAATTCCTTTTAAGAATTGAAAAGACTTGCATGAGTTATCATACTACGTTCAAATTGTAGGCTAATCGGACGCAATGCCTTGTGTTTTATTCATGTTTCTCTCTAGACTAAGATGTTAGGTAAATATTTCTTTGAGGGAGCCCATCGATAGGGTAATAGGCCTACTTGTAAGACCAGTGGCGGCGCCAGGGGGGGCTGGAGGGGGCTAAGCCCCCCCTGAATGCGGCTCAGCCCCCCCAAAGCAAAATGCGGGAAATGTCTATAACGGCTTATTTCGTAATAAGAAAACAAGACAATGATCAATGGCATCGAAATCTACTTTGAGAATGAAGTTAGCGACTTCATTTCTTGGCCTCAGTCTATGAAAACGGGTGACAAGTTTGCACCTTTACCTTTTGACCATACAACCGGACAGGGTCGTCGAAAAAATTGTCGAAGAAATAACATGGCTCTTAGACACCTCGTTTCAGATTGAAACCGTTTTATAGGTAGGCCTTTTAGACGTAATAATGGTTCAGTAACTTGCTCATAGGCCTAAGTGCTGTAGTACGCCGAGCAAATTTCTGTCCAGGGTAACGGCCTCTGTTGTCATAGACCCTGGTCAAATCGGATCCATCCATAGAAATATCGAAATTGCCATGTCTTTTAAAAAGTGGTGCAAAACTGTATTTTCACTTCATTGTTCGCATATTTCAAAAAATTAATCATCGTCACAAAAGAATGTTTAGGGTTTTCTCCCTCCTGCAATCAACTATATAATCAAAGCGTAGATGCTTGAGCCAGTGGCATCGTCAGAGGGTTATGGGCTATAGCCTCTAAATGCGGCTCAGCCCCCCAAAGCAAAAAGCAGAAAATATCCATTACGGCTTATTTCGTAATAATTCGTAATGGCATCAAAATCAACTATAATATATATATATATATATATATATATATATATATATATATATATAATAATTGTGTGCATATATCCAAGCATGCATATTTTTGTATTAGGAAAACTTAAACTGTTTTCTGTCATTAGTAATATGCAGTCAGATAATTATAATAGTGCCCTGTGAATGCTGTTGGACACCTTTATTGTGATTTCTTTTTATTTGTGATTATTTTAATTGAATGTCCAGGGTAACGGTCTCTGTTGTCATAGACCCTGGTCAAATCGGATACATCCATTATTGTGACTACTTTTTTATTGTAAAATTTCTGAGTATTAATACTGTGTTGGACACCTTTATTGTGATAACTTGGAAGTCGAGTCCGTGTCAATGGTTGACTTTTTATACGATAATACTGAATTGCACACCATTTTATTGTAAAATATTTGAATATTAATGTTGTGGTGGACACCTTAATTTATTGTGATAACATGGAACTCGAATCCCTGTCCATGGTCGACTATTTATACGATAATACTGAATTGCACACCATTTTATTGTAAAATTTCTGAATATTAATGCTGTGTTGGACACCTTTATTGTGACAACTTGGATCTCGAGTCCGTGTCCATGGTCGACTTTTTATACGATAATACTGAATTGCACACCATTGTATTGTAAAATTTCTGAATATTAATGTTGTGTTGGACACCTTTTATTGTGACAACTTGGATCTCGAGTCTGTTATTGAAAGTTACTGATTCAGTACCTTGCTCAACAGTGCTGTAATATGCCGAGCAAATTTCTGTCCAGGGTAACGGCCTCTGTTGTCATAGACCCTGGTCAAATCTGGATCCATCCATCGAATCTGTGTCTATGGTTAACCTTTTATACGATAATACTGAATTGCACACCATTTTATGGTAAAATTTCTGAATATTAATGTTGTGTTGGACACCTTTTATTGTGACAACTTGGATCTCGAGTCTGTGTCTATGGTTGACTTTTTATACGATAATACTGAATTTCACACCATTTTATTGTAAAATTTCTGAATATTAATATTGTGTTGGACACCTTTTATTGTGACAACTTGGATCTCGAGTCTGTGTCTATGGTTGACTTTTATACGATAAATCTGAATTTCACACCATTGTATTGTGGAATTTCTGAATATTAAATCGGTGTTGGACACCTTTATTGTGATAACTTGGAACTCTAGTCAACGTGGTTTTTGAGTGCTTGCATATCGGTATGTCAAAGACAATAGGGACTTTACATTGCAATATGACCGCCCTGGGAAGAAAATGTTCTAGTTGAGTCTCTGGGAGGGAGGAAGGCTTGGGGCTTCAGCCCCCCCAAACCGAAAATCCTGGCGCCGCCACTGTGTAAGACGCTGCTTATCAGTTGCAATGTTTACATTAATTACATTATAAATGGACAAAGGTCCACATCTTGTAGTGCATGGTTGATTGTGTGTTTGAAATATTACACTCATAGGGTTCGATACAATTATGTCGTTCCTGGCCGAGTAGGCTACTCGATCTTGGAAGCGTTTGTTTGTCCTATGTTATTTCACTGACTCATTCATTCGTCTTCGGTAATTCAGCATTTGCCTGTAATTCAGTCCCAATGTGTAAAGTAATTGTTCGAATTGGATGCCGCTTGCTGTATTCGATACATAATATACCCATTTATTGACCAGCAAAATTGCAGAATATTCAATTAATGGTTACTAAGGACTTTTACGACACAAATGTGCTGAAACTTTGAGCTCAATTTTCTACCTTGTTGTGATTCTACAAGTTACAGAATCGAACGAATATAATTTCAGATATCTTCAGTTAGAAAAAAGATATTTTCATTCTGTAAAAAGCATTTTGAAGCAGAATAACTGTAGAATATAACGGAGCAAAAAAGTCAAAAACGTCAAACGACGGATTTGGAAGGCATGTGTCGCAATTTTTATCAGGAAATTTTCTTATCTCATCCCTGACACTTTTCTTTCAGCCCTCTTTACATTACAACGGAACATTCTGATAACAAAGATCATTAGCGTCACCCTCCTCGTTTACCCAGACTTAGGACTGGCAATATCAGAGTTCAAACAGTGGCTGAGTTTGCAAAATTATCGCAATAGACTGAAGCAATGCGTAGCATTGTATCAACTCGCTATAAAGGCGCTCCAAAGAAAACTCCGGGTATAAGGTATACAAAGCTATACTGTGAAAGCTGGTGTCTGGCAATGACACATTTTTGCATGCATCTGAATTTCTTTAAAGCGCATTGAACATTCTTAACATGAACACAACAGTAGCGCAAATAATAATTATAACGGAATATAAAAATTCACGTCAAGTATGCGAGGCAAATCTCTTCAGGGCTGCAAGAGGCAAGTCTTAGAACATGGCTCTCAGCAATCAAATTATAATAAAGTTGTTGAAATGACAGTTTTAGAATGTCACCAAATTTTGACACCTTTAAGACGTTTTCGCACAGCTTATATATAAATAGGAAATAGATATTCCAAGATCTCTGTTACAATTGGTGTCATAAACCACGACTATCAACACTGAAAGAATGAGAAAATTCGTTACATGACCAAACTAAAATGCCAACAAATGCCAACAAATGCAATGTTGAAATTCAAAACTTTTCGAGTTTGGTAGAGGCACATCTCCTCCCCAAAGCCCTCCTCCTCCTGCTCAGCTCTTCTTGCCTTGCTGATCGTCCTTCGGTCGCTTCGTGCGTCCCCCCTTCAAAGCCAGCACGAAGTCTTCGCCTATGGTCTACACTGCCAGGAGATGGAAACGGACAAATGTTTCGCGTTGTTTAGTTCCACTGTGTGCTGATTTATGTGCATTTGAATCAATGGATAATTTGGAAATTTGTTGCATGGCTATAATAATTATTTGGTGCCAATTTGGTCTTCCTCAGGTTCGTCTGCGTTGTTTGGAGGGGGTCCTGCGGGCAGCTGCTCGCCTGGTGGGTGGCGTCCCTAAGTTTGGCCACATCTCTGATTACATTCGTGATGTCTTACATTGGCTTCCAGTTGAGTCACGCATCCACTTCAGGGTTGCTTCTTTTGCTTGGCGCTGTGTCTTGGGCACAGCACCACCTTATCTCTGTGAGTTATTCACTTTGACCTCTACTACTGTAGGTCGCCGATCTCTGCGCTCGGCCACTAGAGGTGACTTTATGGTTCCTTACGCCCGCACTGCCACTAGGCAGAGCAGGGCATTTTCGGTCATTGGCCCTTCCGTTTGGAATGACCTTCCCTCTAACCTGCGTTCCCACCCTCGGAACACGTCGGGCTCATTCTATGGATTGCTTAAGACTTTTCTTTTTGACCGGGCTTGGGTCGGGAGCGCCTCTGAGTAGAGTCCTTGAAGGGGCGCTATATAAATTGCATAGATAGATAGATAGATAGATAGATAGATAGATAGATAGATAGATAGATAGATAGAATTTACCGTTTCTGACGGATGGATCCGATTTGACCAGGGTCTATGACAACAGAGGCCGTTACCCTGGACAGAAATTTGCTCGGCATATTACAGCACTTAAGAGCTTTTTGTCTAAGCCGTTCCTAAGATATATAAGTTCCTCTAAAAATAAGCGGTAAAGGTCGCTGTACACGAGTTCAAAAGTTACTGTCAATTATACGATCGTTTAAACAAATAAGTTTTGAGTCTAGATTTAAATCCGTCCACAGATGGTGCATTCTTCACAGGAAGACTGCTTTTTGCGGTGGGTCCTGACACAGAGAAAGAGCTTTCGCCAAACCTCGTGGTTGACCGTGGGACTTGTATCAGGCCCCTCAACGAGAATCTTAGCGTATTGTCTGCAACTCGAATGCAGAAATCAGCGATGTAGTCGGGCATAAGATTATGTAGTGATTTGTATATCATTAGGCGCAGCTTGTAGGTGATAGCTGGGGGACACGCAGCCAGTGCAGGTTGTCACGCAAGAGGTCAGTCACATGATCGGATGGTGTGCGACCATACTGGATCCGCTCCAGATGGCATGCAGGGAGACCCGCCAGTACGCTGTCGCAGTAGTCAACCCTGGAGACGAGGAAGCTGTTGACCAAGATGACGACGGTTGAGTTTGGGACGAACCTGCGAATGGTTTTGATATCTTCAATAATTTATTATATTATTGATCTTCCGTGTTTGCAAACAAGGGACTTTGTAAAAAAAATTCAGAAGTACGTCGTTTTATGTCATATATATTGCATCACGAGAACCATTTAAAAAGGTTTCTATTGAATAAACACATTAATTTCTGACGATATTAATTAGTGCATAACAGCAAAATGCGTGATTCGCTCATATGCCTATGAGACTGGCTGCGGTCTCTTTTTGAAATACCACTACTACTACAACTTCTGTACAACGCCAACGGCTTGCGTCGCCATAAAACGTTGTAAAACGTTGCAAGATTATAATAGACGTGCAATTTGAACCACATTCGTAATTCCAAAATTATTATGTCTAATGCGCCACAATGACGCTAAACGTAGAACATCAACTTATTCACAAGCGCGCGTTGCATCAGAGCTACGGAGAAAACTGTTGGTGTTCGAGGGACCAGACGGATTTGGCAGAACAGAGGTTAGAGTGGGGTTGAGGTGAAGGCTTGAGCGGATCTGGAGAGAAGGGATTGAAGGGGTTAATCAAATTGCGTTTAGAGTTGCTCAAAGTCATTAATTATATCAAAATGTTTATTTTATGTATTCAATAATTATTTTATGATAAATATTCACAGCGAAACTGCTTTCCCAAACGACCGATTGGGTTCCATGGTCATGTTATTCATTCAATTGAGAGTTGCCAGTTTATGGTTTATATAGCATCAATGAAACCTTATAAAGGTGTTTAAGTAACTACTATAATTAACAATAGTAAGATAAGGAAATGTACGATAGGATAAGACCTTTAATTAAGCAATTGCTCTAGTTTTTTAGTGTGTACAGACAGGGTATAATCAATGCAAAATGGAAAATTATATAATAATAGATATCGGTTCCAAATTAAATGCAATACGGAGAATAAGTACAGAATTTGCTTGCATGCATGAAAGTTGGATGGACGGATCCAGATTCGAAGGTTAAGCCAGAATTTGACGTCTTTCTATGACAACACATCGATGCAACGATGCTACAAAGGAGTTAAATAAAATATATAATGTTTCTGCCGCCTCTTAAAAATCTTCGTGGGATAATTTGAAGCCAACACAAATTTTTCAAGGGCAACGGACTCTCTTGTTATAGGCTCTCGTCAAATATCAAATATGGATCCATCCATCCATGAAGCCAACATAACCCGACAATAGAGGATAATAGAGAAGAGTCTGCAGTTTGCTGAAGGATAGACGAGGGCCTGTGAAGGTGGAAGATATTAAACCATTTAAGATTATATTAAAAAAGCTCTTTCTTCAAAATGTATATTAGAGGTTCCATGAAGGAGACAACAACTACATTAATTGAAAATTCCCAGTTTATAATTTATATAACACCTTTAACAACCTAATAAAGGTGTTTAATAACCTAATGACTGATGATGATGCTGTCCATCCTCATTTCTGAGGGTCGGAGACCAGAGACAACGACAGCAGCTTCCTCCATTCCTCTCTGTCCTGCGCCCGTCTGACACAGTCCACAGGTGATAGTCCGGTCCAGTCACAGACATCATCCATCCAGCGCCTCCTTGGTCTTTCCCGTGCTCTGGTACCCTCAATTCGTCCTTGTATTTGTAGTGTCGATATGTTGTCTGCCCTCATCAGGTGTCCGAAATATCGCAATTTCCTTTTTTGCACCCTCTCCAGCAGTCTCTGTTTCGGCCGCAGCTCCGCCAAATTCGAGGCATTTGTTCTGTGTTCTTTCCAGTCGACCTGCATCATTCTTCTATACGTCATCATCTCAAATGCCGTCAATCTCCTTCTATCCGCCGCCTTCAGAGTCCATGCCTCACTTCCATACAACGCCACCGACCACACCATCGTCTCCATAACCCTCCTCTTCAGCGCATTCCCGACCGAACGATCTTTCCACAGGCAGTCCAGTGACCCCATCGCCGTCCGAGCCAGCCCCAATCTAGCCCTGATTTCTCGGCTTCCGTCTCCAGTGTCATCTATCAATGCTCCCAGGTAGCGGAAAGCCTCAACCTGTTCTAGAGGTTCCCCATTGCAGGTGATCTGAATTGTTTCTTTCGTTTTGGATACTACCATAACTTTTGTCTTTTTTATACTTATTTCCAAACCGTACTCCTTTGAGACCTCATTTACCCTATATCTATCAGTTGTTGAAGTGCTGCTGATGACGTCGCAATTAGAACAATGTCGTCCGCATAACGCAGGTTGTTTATTGTGCGTCCACTTATGGTAACTCCTATCCATCCCAGCTCGTCCGCCGACTAATGACTGCATTGACAATAATGAGATAAGATAATCACTGTGGGCGCTAGGCTAGATACGCGTAGTATTGAAATGTTGATATCTCGGGTTTTAAGGTGAGTTGAGAGCTGAAAATAGTCGCGCTGACCCATAAATTTGCTTGAGAGGCTAAAAAAGTTTCTTGTTGCGAAATAAAGCTATCTCTGAGCCTGTCTTGCCTTCTTTTACGGACATACATGCATGCAGATCTCAGATTTATAGAATAGATATGAAAGTTTATACGTTCATGATTCGCACCAATCGTAACGTTGTCCGACTCAAACCCTCAGCCATTTGCAGGCCCACCCATTTGATGCTCCTATAAGATAATCTACCATCACTTTTATTCACCTTTCCTGACATCTTCTTAATGTCTCTTCTTGTTAGCATCTTCTCATTTGTCTTTCGTTCTATCCAATAGATTCTATTCAACCTTCACCAATTCAAAGGACACTAGTCTTTTATTGTTTCCTGTTCTCTCGAGGTCCTTGTTTCGATCTGCATATTACCTTTTTAAACAACTAAAATCCATTATCGGTGGCATCTTCGTTACACCATTACATTTCTCAGGTGGTGCCAGTCCACAGCATCTGGAGAAAGGAGGGCGTGGAAACTTAGTTATTTCCATCACTCGCCGTTGTTTAATTAACTTAATATCAACGACGCCTTCGCAACGACAAAATGATATTTCTTTTAAATATCGGGTATTGGAGCAGATTAGACTGTATTAAAATAATTCTTTTGAGTATGCGGGCATACAACTCCCTTGTGAGTCTTCAATGGCAGCGGCACTGGCTTACGCAGGAAAACCTGGGGCGCTATTCCAGAGGTACATGGCTAGGTTTAACATTTGGCTATTACCTGACGCCAAAGGTAGTAGGCGGAAGAGGCTATCAGCAGCCTCAGCAGATTAAGCGATTGAAAATGATTTGTCGGACACATAATTATTTGATTGAGATTTGTTGGTTGACAAATTCTGCGAGAGTGACCGAAGATTGTCATTGTTCACTGTCCACTCGCAACTTCGCGGCTTCGGCAATTGAAATACGAGCCCCAGACTTGAAATCCTGGGCCCACCACTGTTAGTATCTCCTCGTTTCTCTTCAATCTTCGCCATATTCACATCTCAAAGGTATCTTTTCTATTTATGTCCTCTCCTCGTAACCCTTGTTTTCGATCTGTGCATTACTATGGTGTTGTTCGGAAGTTGCTTCTGTTACTGCTTTGTTAATTTCTGTATCATAGTAGAGCGCTTTTTTGCCATAAGACGTGAACTTTGTTCTAATGAAAATTTCATCACAAACGTTTATGTATCACCAAAAGTTCCTAATGGACAACTAATGGACAGCAACTAATGGACAGAGTGAATGAAACATCTAAGAAATATGGGCTGGAAATAAATATCAAGAAAACAAAAGTGATAGTGGTGAGCAGAAATCGAGAGAGGATAGCAATCACATGTAATGGAGGAATCTTGGAGCAAGTGGAGTCGTTCCGTTACCTAGGCGTCATAGTGGAGGAGAGTGGAGATGGAGGCAGGGAGATTAGAGCCAGACTGGGGATGGCGCGAACGGCCATGGGGTCTTTGACTACACTGTGGAAGGACAGAACCATTGGAGCAGGTTTGAAGCTAAGGTTTATGGGGTCACTGGTGTGGCCGGTGGCGCTGTACGGCTGTGAAACTTGGACGCCAAGGAAGGAAGACAAAAGAAGAATATCAGCGTTTGAGATGACAACATATAGAAAGATGCTGAGAGTCAGCTGGAAGGAGTTTAGAACAAACGAATCTATACTGGAAGAGCTGCAGCCGGAGCGGCGCCTGCTGAAGGTGGTGAAAGGAAGGAAGCTGAACTACTTCAGACACATGATCAGAGCGGACAAGCTGCCATCATTCATAATTATGTCAGGGCTATCTGGACGGAAAAAGGGCTCAGGGAAGGCCGAGGAGAAGATGGATGGATGACGTGGAGGAATGGACGGGGATGGTGATGGCCGACTGTGTGAGGACCGCGAGGAACAGAGAGCGATGGAGGAAGATGGCGTCGTCGACTCTGATCTCCGATCCGCAGCAATGAGGATGGTCACGACGGACGAAATGCTTCGTTCCAGTGGCCGAGGGCCACGACGACGACGACGAAAAGTTCCTTAATGAAATATTATTTGCGAAAGACGATGCATTATATATAGCTCAATTTTAACCAATTTTGAAGGTGTGCAAAATTGTCTTTTGATTTAATCCAATTTGGCTGCAGGAACATAATCGCAATATTTCAAAATGTATTAGTGAGATTGCAATTCTCTTTTACAACCGTCTGCTTGTATCTATTTTTGGTTTACATTACATTTAAGCAATGGACAATTCTTATCAAAAACGTTTACATGTTAGGCTGCTGCAGTAAGTGTTGCAAGTGGCTTCAACGGTGTGTGAAGTGATTCGATACAACAATGCCATTCGTTATGCAGGACACTGCTAAATGACTCCCATCCGCCGAAACACGTTGCTCGAATGTTTACTTAGATGTATATGGTTGTCCTCAGAAAGAAGATGCAGTTTTAGATGTTCATAGAAGTTGGGAAGGCGTCTTGCACACCTTTTTTACTTCAATAATAAATAATTAAATAAATAAATTCTCAAAAATAAATAAATAATAAATGTCATTGCTCTGCAATGTAAACTTCCATCAGGAGAGGTCGTCAACAACAATTCTAGCTTTAAAAATGCGGCATTGCAAAAAACCTATGAGACGAGTAGGATGTGAAAATAATAAGCGTCTTAGTCAACAGCCCTAGTAAACACGATGTGTCGCTAGTTCTTTAGGAAACCGCTCTTGATGCAGACCGTTTCTATAATTTATGTATGAATCACAGACCTTGCTAAGTTGCTAACTGCAATATTTGCTGTCGAGTAAATTTGTGACACTCATTTTCGCAGCATTTTATATTACTTGCAGCAAATTGTCATCAACGGTCAATGATGTCAAACGACGACACTTAACCCTCATCCGAACGAGCTAAAATGCAACTTAATTTGAACAAGGGGGGTCTGGCCAGACCCCCCGTATTGATGTGGGTTTTTCATAGGAAGTAGTAATTTTTATGTGCCAATTTTGTAGGATGATATCAGAGCAACTCAAAACAACAATGTAACAGTCTCTTTATGCAATATAAATAAGTTTTATGATTAATTTGAAATTAAATGTTTAATTACATTAATTGTGACGGTTTGCCATACATGTTCATCGTCGCAATGGTTGTCTATCTATAAAATTTGGAGATCAAAATAAAGAAACCATAATTTTAGTAAAATTAGTTCCGAATGCTCTTATGATCAGAGTCAACATGACTGCTTTCTAGAAAATGTCTATAACAAATAATGGAATAGGACCAAACCTAAAATGTAAACATGTAAGCTTATCATATATAGTCCGTTAGCTGTTGCTTTCGGGTTTGTATGTCGAATGAGATGTCGGCCCGCTATTCCGACGGTACACTATACCGAAGGTCCACTATTCCGAATATCTGCTATATTTTGTTCGTTATCCTTGGTGGTTAGCCAGGTTAGGGTTACGGTGGGTTAGGGTTAGGGTTGGGTTAGGGTGGGTTAGGGATAGCTAGGGTTGGGTGGGTTAGGTTTAGGAATAGGGTTAAAACTCAACACGAAAAGAAGTAGGCCTATATTCGAGAAACAGGCAGTAATGTTTGATTACCAAGGAAATCTGATATAAAAGCGCCTTTTCAATGATACACCTAAACGTATAACCAAACAAACCTATTGATGAGACTTGGACTCAAATGAGTACTGTAACCGATGCAGGGCTGTTTTTAAGGAATTTTCAGAACTGCACAACTCCTTCTTTCCTTTCTCATCCTACATGGTAAATTACTTCCAATCGGAGGAAACTGACCTTTTTAAAACTAGTTTTAACGGCACAGAATTGCTTCTACAGCTGCACAACTCCATTTAGAACTGCACGTTTTGTGTACAACTGCACGAAAAGCCATGCACAGATGGTTTACTGTTGCACCAACCAACGGGTTGCCACGCACTACAATTCAGCCTTTGCCCTGGTTAACATCGTTGTTTCTGGAAAGGAGAATTTGTATGTTTAGGTCATCGTTCCAAGATAGAAGATAGTTGGCTCTTAAGACCGCATCGAGGTATTTGTCATCTCGTCATATTACCTTGCCACCAGAGGAATAGGTGACTGAAAATGCATCCCACGACAGTCTGTATGATTAGAGGGCACCACACCAGTTTTTAGATTAGAAAGTCAGTACGCGCAGGTTTCAGTATTAGGTTATAATTATTAAAAACTGTATAAATCATAAACTTTGTACCATGGTGTTGTTCGGAAATTGCTTCTTTTACTGCTCTGTTAATTTCTTTATCATCGTATAGGTTTTTGTCATAATACGAAAACTTTGTTGTTATAAAAGTTTATCCCAAAAGATTATGGGTGGCCTCAATGAAGTTAAATATAATCTGCGAAAGACGATGCGTTATATATATAGCCTATAATTGACTGTTCTTAAAGGTTTGCAAAATTGTCTTTTGATTTAATCTAATTTATCTGCAGGAACACAATCGCAATATTTCAAAATGTATCAGTGAGATTGCAATTTTATTTTACAACCATCTGTTCATATCTATCTTTGGTTTACATTACATTTAAATAATGGACCATCCTCATCAATAACGTTCATATCGTTAGGTTTTAAGTGCTGTAAGTGGCTTCAAAGGTGGGTGAAGTGATTCGATACAATAATGCCATTCGACATGCAGGACACTGCAGAATGACTCCCATCAGCCGAAACATTATTGCTCGAATGCACATTGCTCGAATGTTTACTTATAGGGTTGTCCTCAGAAATATGATGCAGTTTTAGATCAATAGGAGTGCCACACTTCAGATGCCCCTAGGAGATGAGAAGGCGTCTTGCACACTTTTTTTTTACTTCAGCCATAAATGCAATTGCTTTGCAATGTAAACCGCCATTGAGAGTAACTTCACCACTGGTTGCACTCTGCCAGTGCCAGTCCCAAGCGTGGATAAAGGAGGAGGGCGTCGCTAATGGGTTTTTTTACCACACAGTGACGTTAAACTTCAAATACCACCACCATTAGGGGAGGTCGTCAACGACAATTCTAGCTTTAAAATACGGCATTACAAAAACCTACGAGACGAGCAGGATGTGAAAATTATAAGCGTCTTAGTCAATAGCAAACACGATAGTTCGCTAGTTCTTCAGGAAACCGCTCTTGCTGCAGACCGTTTGTGTAATTGATGTATGCACCACAGACCTTGCTAACTGCAAAATTTGCTGTCGAACATCGAAGCCTAGTAAATTTTTAAAACTCATTTTCGCAGCATTCTATATTACTTGCAGCAAATTGTCATCAACGGCCAATTATGTCGAACGAGGAAACACACAAATTAACCACTGGAGTAACCTGCGACCAATTGCTTCATGTCCCACACGTAGTGAAAACACCGCTACAATAAATTTCTTTCAACATAAACTTCCATTTTTTACACAAGTCGCAATCCATTGAACCGCATAACTTATTCATCAAGTCACTGCAAGATTAATTCATGCCAAAAGTTTGTATTATTCTAATCGAAGAAGTTGTTTTTCGATTTACCCCATTTTATCTTTCTTATTTAGTTGATTTGCAGTTTGCGTCGACCACAGAACATTTGATAAAACTGCACATTTATTTAAGCCATAATCTTCATACAGTTGTGATAAAGTACAGACATTTTCCTTTTACATTTTTGCTGAAGTGCCTTTTAGAAATGCCGGTTTCATTTAATTTTGAAATAATTATAACATAAAATCTTTAGTTAATTTTTTTAATTGCATAATTTCAACGGCCTTTGATGCCATAATATATCATTGCAAGCTGATAGAATCCATTCTATCGACCGTGACATCACATATCTTCCATTTCTGTGATCGGCCCAGTTGTCTGGAATGGGCTCCCACAGGAGCTACGTCTACTTGCTGGGGTTATTACTGATACATTTTTTTTTTTTATTAAACTCAAAACTGTCCTTTTTTGCCGTGCTAGAGTCGGGAGCGCTTCTGAGTAGTCCCCTTGAAGAAGCGCTATATAAATTCTTGATGAATTTCAGCTTTCTGGTGGTGCCAACCCGCACCTGGAGAAAAGAAGTCGAAGGATCTTTGTAATGATACACAATGAAGTCACGGAGGGTGTCAGGCACGCACTGTGAAACTACGGCTAAGCCTATATCAGCGACCCCATCAACCACAAGATGTCATTAAACCTCGGTGATTGAAGCAGATTGGACTGAATGAAAGTAATTGTGACACAGGGACTCAAAACCCGTCGTTTGTCGCTTCCTAGATATTGCGCTAGACGCCGAAATAGGCGAGAGGGGTAAAGAATGCAGTTTATTCTTCAATTCAGTATATGACTGTGAATTCGCCCTAATTTGCGAAGTAGTGAATCGATTTTGATGCCGTTTGGGTTTTCTGATTCAGAATATATTCCTCTAATGCACACAACATTTTCAGAATAATAATTTAGTGGATTCAGTAGACTTGGATGACACGAATATTCAGTAACTTTTTATTTTATTTTTTCACTATAAACTAATGAAAGAATCAAACGAGCACAACTTTTGTTAGAAAAAAATTTTCATTGTGTTAAAAGCATTTTAGAGCATGGTCATTGTAACATATGATTAAATCAAAAGGTCAAAATCCGACATGTGACGGGTTTTGAGCCCCTGTATCACAATTACATCCGCTGGAATTTTATTGCTTCAAATGATTCAGTTTTATATAATATGGCGATAAATTTATATCAGCAAAGCTACTATCGCAAAACAGCAGTAATACGATTTTTTGATGATTAATATAATTTATGCGAAATAAATTTCAGTTTGTTCGAATAATCATTTAGAGGAAAATGCAAATCGTGGATTGTGAATTATCCGTCGGCGTTATTGACGGTTATACAAGTGCAGATAAATTTGTTATTAATGGTGTTTAATCAATCCCAGCTGGTAGGCATACCTCATGCTCTAAATTACCCGCCTTGATCGGGTACTCCGTTCTGCTGCTCGTCTTATTGGACGCATCCCGAAGTATGCCTCTGTCTCAGCATACAAGCGCAACACACACCGAGGCACCCAGTCACGCAGCGTATCTCCTATAGGATAGCTGCTCTGGTCTAGCGGTGACTTCTAGGTAGCACTCCTGCCTACCTGATGTACTTTGTCGTCCGGTCTCAAACACAGCTGGCTGTCGATCCCTTCGTTCTTCTGCTAATGAGGAACTCATAGTTCCCCGCGCTAGAGCCTCATCTAAGCAACGTCGCACATTCTTGATTGTTTCTTCCATCCACTTGTAATCGACTTCCGTTTGAGATGCACCTACTCAATAGAAATTATGCCAATTCCGTTTACAAGTTGCTGAAATCTAATTTAAATGATCTACAAACAAGAAAGTGAAATGATAGCGAATTTTTCCGTAAGCATCCATGGCATCCAAAAGATGTCTATGAATTATTTATTCAAAGTCATATCAGATTCATTGGGAAAACATCGCTAATAAACTGAGGCGTGCGGTTGTTATTTCTCACGAACGAAGAGAACGGCCATTAATAATAATTTGTTATTATTGCTCATTACAACCGTAGGCGATGGCTCATGTCATAAGATGTCGTTTCAATAACATTGGCTAAGTTCCCATTTCTTGCGCACCCTTTAAAAGGTGTCAACCAGCTGTACATTTAGAAACCAAACAAAAAAATTTACAATCGGTGGGTCGTACAAAAGTATAATTTTTGCAACAGTAAATTCTCCAAGACTAAGAGCAGCAAATCACATTACATATTTTGGTCACACGTTGTCTATAATACACTTATGCATACGGTTTATTCAGATGCGCTTTTTATTAGTCTGAAACCGTAATTTTTAACTCAACATCTTAAATTATATCTTTCGTTTGTCAACTTTGATCTTGCCTGCCAATTCATTGACGCCTTTATACACCATGCACACGATCACGCACTTATACACACAAGCAAACACAACCATGTACACACGCACATACACACACGGACACACGCACACGCACATACACACAAGGACACACGCACACGCACATACACACAAGGACACACGCACACCCTCTAGCGCTAGATATAGCAAGACCATGCATCATATTGCTCTCATCCGTCAGGCATGGGTCGACGATCAAGCTTTAGACTTCTCTAATACAGTGTGGTATCTGGTTTTATCCACGGCATCTCTCACGTCCAAGCCATGCGCTCTCAGGTTCTCTATCGCATTGTCCATCCAAGTGTTCGGTTGCCTTCCTAGGCTTCTTGTTCCCTCCACGTGTAAATACAGGGCCGATGCCCGCAATCTCTTATCTAGTATCCTTGTCACGTGACCGAATCGCTTGAGTCTTCTCTTCCTGATATCGGTCAACATAGTTTCATTTTGTCCCAGTTCGTGTCGAAGTCACTTCGTTGCCTTTCCTGTCCCTTCTAGATCTCCCCAGCCTTCCCGTTTCCGCCACCAGCAGTCGCCGCTCATCTACTTTTCGTACGCACCAGCATTCCGGTCCGTACGATAGCACTGCATGGTTCCGCAAGCGCTTCACGTAGTTTCACCGTGGTTCTTATTGAGATGTTGTGTGTTCTCCACAGCCTCGTCAATCCACCAAATGCTGTCCATATCAAATCGATCCTACATTTTGTATCTCCTGCGAATTTGTCATTCTTTTCGATCTGTCCCCCAGATATAAAAAACCGCGTCACCTGCTCTAACGTTTACACTTCCAGCTTCGTTTCCAATCGCTCATAATTATTGTTTCTCTATGGTCATTGTTTTACTCTTTTTCCCCCATTGATATTCAGTTCGACCCTTCAACTGCTATTCTGCACTTTGTCAGTGAACAACTGTTTTTCTGTATCCGTAATAGTAATGCAATTACTGGCATTAGTAGCACAGCCACGGTTTAATTAATCACAGTTTTGATTGCTTCGAGACTAATAATTTTTTATTGACGCCATTGTCTGCTGTAGTAAATTCCTAAATGGCAGATGATCTTTGGGGCAATGCTATTCTCCCAGAAGAAATATTTTTAGTCCTAACTCTAAACTTTGTAAGGTTTAGAATTCCATCCTAAAATACCTTCAACTGTATTTAACTCGTTAACCCTTATATGGTCACCGGGGGGTAAAAAAAAACCATCTCGGTTTTTCACGGAAATTTTATTCCCTGAAAATAGTTGAAGAAATCGCTTCTATGACTTTTCCTAAATATGTTTTATGCACAGAATGCACATAGTTTCATTATTTATTCATGCACCCAAATCAGCTGTAAAGTACGAAAATGTGCCACGTCCTAGCTATTTTACTCAGGAATTTTTAAACATAGCACTATGCATGCTTTTCACATGAGTGTCTTGCTGTTAAAATGTCTCCTTATCAGTATCTGGACATTGTAATAGAAATCGTTTTGGTTTCATAAAATTAGGAGGAATAAATGAAAATTAATTGTCTACAGCAAATCACGCGAAGTTAACAACTTAGTGTTAGATACATCAAGCCCTACTGCTGTCGAAGTGCGATCTTGCTATATACACTTGAACGCAATTGCATTGACAGCAACAGGGCCTGAATAGTCTGTATACCCTTTATCTGTCAAGTCATGAAACATTGAAACTATTGATAAATAAAGTTATGAAACATTGAAGTATGAATATGGCACATATATGCATATGTAATGCCAGCAATAGTTAAACTGTAGTGTAATCATAGGCTACTAAAAATTTCGACTAGATATGATAATTTCATTGCATAATAGGCTTAATGCTACATATAGAATGTGGCTTTCATGAAATTATTTGACCCAGAAATTATTAAATCATATTTTCATTAGATACAATTGTGGTTTCCTTGCAGTGCCATATAAGTGAAATTGGTTCCATCGCATTCCTTGACCTCGAAAATGCTGATTTAGACCCTGAGATCATGTTTCCATTGCACATATGACTTCACTAATAGCCATTTTAATATCCTGGCCACCATTTTGTCCGCCATTTTGATTTTTGTTCAGTGCCACATATGTGACATTGGTTCAATTGCATTCCTTGACCTCGAAAATGTTGATTTAGACTCTGAAATCATGTTTCCATTGCATACATAACTTCACTTATAGCCATTTAAGATTCTGGCCGCCATTTTGTCCGCCATTTTGATTTTCCTTCAGTTCTGCATTATGCTACTTTGGTTCCAGTGCATTCTGCAGACCTTCTATAAATAACTTCTTTTAGTTTTATACTTAAAAATCGGAGTTTATCATGAGAATCATGCGAATCATAGTGGGGGTATTTTTTTACCCCCCGGTGACCAAAATCGGTTGAGAAAAATCGTGAACCTATGAGGGTTAATGACCGTAACAATATTATTTCGTCAAACTCTAGATTTACTTCGATGAATTTGCACACCTTAAAAACTAATCTAAGCTCTCATATAAAAGGGTCAGCGAATTGGGCGCTGGGTTCATTCATCTGCACCACTCTCCAGTACTTACAATTACACGCATTAATACCTGGCTCGTGACAAAACTAAGAAAATGAGGAGCTGCAAAATGTCGACCCAACAACTTCTGTCGACGCATCGACCTCTGTTTTGATAGGGGGTCGCTACACTGTGGTTTTCTCTTTCGATTTAATTATTTTGTTGTTGCAGCTAGAGCACACACGATGACAGCGGCGAATGCAGACATAGGATTGCATTTGCTACAAAGGAAGGCCTTAAGACACAAGTTTAGTGCAAGTTTTAGGTACGAGTAAGGGGTTGTTGTTAATTTTATAAGAGAAAAATCAAGCGCCTCTAATACATGAAATTATTGGTCAATCCATCATTTATGCAATTAATTACATTACAACTATCTTCATGAATCTCAGTTTCAAATATGCTAGTTACCTGAATTGTTTAAAAGAGCAGCATAATTATGGTACAGCTGCATTTGTTTTATTTTCACTACTGATTGCGAAATTGTCAATATTTAAGAGTTCTGCATTTGTCGCCAACGACCGTTGTCGCCATAAGACGTTGTTCAACTGAAGACTAAAAAAGCATGCCATTTGAATCGCAAACGCGTACCAATGCTACACTATACAGTGGGTGGGATGGAGTATATTGGGCGGGGAGTTGGGGAGCCGGCATTGAGGATAGGGAAGTACGGAATTGACCGGGACCGCGGTGGTGTAGTGGTGGCGTCGTTGCCTCGAAGACGGAAGGTTCGAGGTTCGAATCCACCTCAAGTCGCCGCATAGGGACCTTCAGCAAGTCCTTCACCCGCAATTGCTCTGTGCCTCGGCGTGAAACTCCGATGCAGCGTCCGCTCTGCAGTCGGGAACGCCTCTTAGTAGATTGCTTGAAGAAGCGCTATAACAAGTGCGCATAAAACAACAGCTAAGAGCAGGAAACCAGCTTATTGTTCCTTTCCGTCCCACCGTGTTGAGGGATCAGAGGGGAAGGAGTCAGAAGAGCCAACGTTAGCGTGGGCTTTGTTGAGGATGAGGCGAAGAATTGAACGGACCAAGGAATCGGGACTGAAAGAATCAAATCATTTTTACGTTTTCGTTGATGAAAGTCACTAACTAATTTATAGACGTCTATATTTATTTTATAGGAATCAAGTAGGAATCAATTTAATAATCTCAACGAAACTGCATCCACCAAACACCTTTTACATGATGTATCATGGACACATAATTGTATCACATATTGCTAGGCTGTAACTATTTCTCATCAATAATACTTCCCGACTGTCCAAACAAAGCGTTAAATGAGATATTTACGAAATTTCTTTTCAATAATGAGTGGATCCCAAAATGGCGACCAGGTGACCTAACTCTATCTAGCGAATATGCTGTATATTCTGTAAACTGTCATCAACGGTCTTTGTTGTCATACAACGGCGTTAAACCTTGGAGAAATAAATACAATAGATAGTCGATCCCTTTCTAATATTGATCCTTACCTGAAATATTCCATTCCGTGAACATATATAGTGAAAATTATGATTCCCAACACCACTGTCAGTAGGTGCCAGCTTGAAGCCTGGATACGGAAGGAGGGAAACGATCGTCATCGTCATGACACTGCAGTCTCGTTTCCATGGAAATTTCCAATCACTAATAGCAATGGCATTAAGCATATTCTGAGAATTCATAAATCAATGGCAACAGCCATTACATCAACATTGCGCCATTGAACATTGGATTTTTAAGCATAAAAACCAAGTTAAATTAGTTACGTATAATGAAAATTTATGAACTAAATATTATGCTGCAAATTACTAATTCATGAGGTGTTTTGAGCGTGTTGTGTGAATGATGAAAGAGCATCGAAACTGTCCAAGTTAGACACCTTTTATGCGACCTTTCAGCCTTAATATATGTATATGTTTTCGAAAAAAATTAACAAGATACAAAAGACAAAAACAAAAATGACGGGTGAAGTTATAGAAAACTGAACTGAAATACGTAAACATTATTAACCCTCGGGCTACCAAATGGGAAGGGGTGGTATCCACACCCTTGGTTTTTTCCAAATCAAACGTGTTCCGTTTGGAATAAAATTTTGACGTTTTATGTAGCTGTAGAGGGTTCATTGGCACACATTTCGAGCGAAAAAGTTTGAATAGATATTCCTGATCGTCGGTTAATCGATTCGACATCAGTGACCATCGGTTTATCTGAGCCTCTAAATATACGCGTGGAGATTCTTGTCCACCGAGACAGTATGTACAATATTCTGCAGAACCGGAACTCATCGGTTATCAGAAAGCTTCCTTACTCATGCAATCAGTCCAACTATGAACGCAGTCGAAAATAATATTCTAAAATCACCAAAAAATTGATGCCGCAGCAGAGAATAAGAGCAATGCGAACATCATGAAACATCAAGCTAAAGTTATACGTTGATGTTTCATTTTCTTCCTCTTCTTTTCTCTCTTCCGTCAACCATGCGTTGACGATGAGGCCTTTACAAGACGTCTTCACATTCCTCTGTCTCTTGCAGTGCCATGGGCTTCCTCGAATTCAGGTTCTTTTCTTTCAGGTCTTCTATTATGTTATCCAATTAAAACTGGTTCAGTACCTTGCTCTTAAGTGCTGCAATATGCCGAGCAAATTTCTGTCCAGGGCAACGGCCTCTGTTGCCATAGATCCATCCATGACGTTGATGTTTTGACACCTTTAAAACGATTCCATCAAACTCTATATATATGCAATCAATCAATCTTTAAAATTTAATGTAAAAATAGATTCGTTGCCGTAGGCGGGATGCATTTAATGAATGTACATATGGAAATTGATCCAAGGGAGTCCCGCAACCAATCAGACAATAAGCTTGAATTTGCCTAATGAATATTCATGTTAGGCCTCTAGCCATAAGCAGTAAGAAATACGAATGAGCTTCGGAACTTCATATTTTTGGGAATAATTCGCTTCAAGAAGCATATAACTCGGTATGCAAAGAGTTATCGTGATACATGCATGTAAGTGATATTGTGATCTAGTGACATTGCGCGTGTGCAAGTAAATTTGGAACAAAACGTGATTCTTATGAAAGAAGCGCTGTTAAGTCAGTAGGAACTTGATCTCTATTTTTAGAAAGAAAAACCCGTGTTGGAAATTGGATCGTTTATTAAGAAACTGTATACACGAAAATAGGGTGTCTAACGACCAAATTTTAAATTTTTTAAATGCTTTTCAAATACATCTGTCTAACTGCGTCACTGGTTGCACTCTGCAAATACCAGTCCCATGCCTGAATAAAGAAGGAGGACATCGCTAGTGAGCTTCGTTATCACACAGTGACGCTAAACTGCAAAATATTATCATATATAATATTACATATCTGCAGATCCTGTGAATTGAAAGAGCTCCAACTAACTATCACCTTGATCATCCATCCTCAAAACAAAACTACTCGATCTGAAACGGAAGCTGGATTAAGGTATTTATATCTCTGAAATGGAAGCTGGATTAAGGTATCTTTATATGTGAAGTGGAAGATGGATTAATGAAAAACGCTTGAGAAATGGAAGCTGGATTAAGGTATTTTTATATCTTAAATGGAAGCTGGAATAAGTTTCTTCTATATCTGAAATGGAAGCTGGAATAGGGCATTTTAATTAATGTTGTCAATTTAGCGGATTATAATATGTAGGAGGATGTGTTCTGCATCGGCTCCCTACCCCGCCACCGATGAAGCGGTGTTCTTATTTTTGGGTGAAGACAATTTTAAATGCTGAAATTTTACTATCGCGGAATCTGATTAATGTGTGATAGCCAGCTTGTAATCGGTGACATTTTGCTGCAAGAATAAAAGGCCTGTGACGGTGCTTGAGAACCCTATAATTACAGACAAACAGCAACTAATCAAACAACCTATTCAGCCAGGCGAGCGTATAGTAATTTATTGTTCAAAACATATACCAGGTACTGTTATTGCATGCTGTTAAATTCTCCTATTACTTAATCCTTTCTCTTGTATCAGTCGTTTTCCTCGTAGTTATTGTGTCCGCATGACATTGTACATCATTTTTGTTTTCGCACTCCACAGGTGGCAGATCTTATCAACTTTTCAACCTCTTTGCCGTTGATTTGCCTAGATGATTGTATAATTTTATTATTTGGTTTGGTTTGTTGCATTTCAACGACACTGTTTGATAGCTGATGTTGTTATCGTTGCTCTCTTTTTTCATCCAGTCTTGGGACTGACACTGTCAGACATGGTATTTTTGCTGAATCATTTTAACCGAACGCGCTCGTTAGACACCTTTACAATGATTTCCAATCAAGCTATAATTATTTTCAACAGATAATTTTTCATAGTAGTTCTGTTATCTCAGCACACAAAATAATGGTCATGAAAATATACACGCATAAACTCGTTAAAAAATGTTGCAATAGAAATAAATTTCTGATCACATGAAAGAGAATATGAGTGCATTGTACTTCATGTGCAAAATAAACGATATCTTGCTGGGTTATTAAATTGAGTGCCTGTGAATAGGTTAGTGTCATCGACTTGGGTTTTGGGGCGCTGTAGAAGTTCAGATTTTTACGTTAATGATTGAAACCTTTGGTTTTACTATGAAATATTTCATAAATTGCCTTTGTCCAAATATTTCTTTCCTATCGGGATTCGTTTAGACTTTAGACTGCATTATTGTTGATACTGCATGCGACCAAGTCTACGAACTTTGATGGGAAAAAGTCAGTAAACATCCAATAATCCATCGTCTTAGCTGCAACATTCCCGTTATCTGGTCTTGCCTGTCCACAGCCTGTAGGCAGAAGGGCGAAGAATCAGCGTCATTTTGAAAATGTCCGTCGCAGTTGAGTTGGTAATGGTTGCAACAATATGTCATTTTTTAATTGTTGATTCGAGCTGATGAAACTATAATTATTGAAATATTTCTGTGGAATGTGTTTTAGGAATTAGATGTTACGCGTAATCAATTGTTTAAGTTATTGGATTTTGTATTGCGCCGATTAAACTGTTGCAACGTATCAACTGTCATCATCATCATCATCATTCGTCGCCTACTCCACCAATGGGAGCGTTGCACAATGAGTTTACCAAATTTCTCCAGCGTGTCCGATCCTCAGCCACAGTAATGGCCATGTTCAAATCCATACCCAGCCCAGTTAAGTCTTCGTTTATCATTCCGAGCCACGTTATTCTGGGTCTTCCTCTAGGGCGCTTCCAGGAAGGCGGAGCCTGCGCCAGCAGTGCCTGTCTAGAGTCTGAGTCAGCTGGCATTCGAGCAACGTGACCGAGCAGCCCCAGACGTCTCCGTCTAATAGTACCGCATACTGTTGTTTGTCCTGTTCTGTTGTAGACAGTGGTGTAGTGGGGCGGGGACGCGGGGGGACGCCGTCCCCCCACTTTTTTGCAAAATTCTTGCAAGATTGCACTTTTTGCTACAGTTTCTACTTCAATTTCCATGGCGTCCCCCCACTTCAATTTCCAGGCGTCCCCCCACTTCATTTTTTAGGACTACACCACTGGTTGTAGACCTCCGCATTGGTAATGAAGTCGGACCACTTGATGCCGCATAAGGTCCTCAAGCACTTAGTCCCAAAGGCATCTAAGCGCAGCTGATCCCGTCGACCGAATGACCATGTTTCAGAGCCGTAGAGGAGAACTGGCATGATATATGAGTTGAACAGTCGTATCTTGGTACTGAGGCTGATACGAGTGGACCAGATGTTATTTTTTAGGGCTCCAAACGCTCCGCTTGCCATTCCCAGGCGTCTTGAGATCTCCGCAGTGCTGCGACAGGACTCATGAGTGAGTAGGCCCAAATAGTTGAAGCCCTCAACACACTCGACCGCCTCCCCCTCTACCATGATGTCCGGAGGTCGCGGTAGGAAATCGCTCAGACTCTGCACCTTTGTTTTCTGCCAGTTGATGTGTAGACCCAACTCTGATGCCTCCTCCTCGAAGATTGTAAGGGTTGATGCCAGCAAGTCATAAATTTGGGCCAGTAGAGATACATCATCAGCAAAATCAAAGTCAGTAAATGCAACTTCGCCGATATCAGCTCCAGGCATAGCCCTGGCAACTGTCCTTCCAACAACCCTATCCATGGCCACGTCAAACATGTCCGGAGCTAGGATACAGCCTTGTCGAACCCCCGACCTAATCCGAAACCAGCCACTGGTATCTCCCTCACAGCGAACACAGCTGAGGGTATCCGTATAGAGAGCACGGAAGAGAAGGACCAGCTTATCAGGGATCCCGGCGATCTTCAAAAGCTTGTAGAGTGCTTCACGGTCAATTGAATCGAATGCTGCTTTCAGGTCAACGTAAGCAGCGTAAAGAGGCTGTCTGAACTCTCTCCTCTTCTGGGCAAGAAGGTTGAGAGTGAGGACCCGGTCGACAGTCGAACGCCCTGGCGTGAATCCACTCTGTTCTCTTCTTCTGCTGGCGTGGATAACCTGCTTCATGCGCTCAAGTAGGACTCGGGCGAAGACTTTCCCAGGAACCGAGAGGAGTGTGATGCCTCTGAAGTTCTTACACTCCGTTCTATCACCTTTGCCCTTGTACAGCGGGAGGATGATACCTTTGCGCCAGTCAGAAGGAATTTCACCAGATGTCCATATCTCCTCGAACAGCGAGAGCAGCTCGACTGACGTGCACGGCTCCCCATACTTCAACATTTCAGGTGTGATACCACACACCCCGGGTGCCTTCCCCATCTTCAGTTTCTGGATTGCTGAAGACACCTCAGATAAGACCGGTATGTCACATGACACAAGACATGAGGGTGTTGACGCATCTGCCTCTTCTGCAATGCATGTCGAAGGAGTCGCAGGCGGGCGGTTCAGAAGATCATCAAAGTGTTGCTTCCATCGTTCCAATTTACGAGGAATGTTGGAGATCAGCTCACCGCTAGAATCTCTGATCGGAGCAGACACTCTGGGCCCGGAAGATTTCAGACGCCGAAAGTTCTTAAAGGCACCATGAAGCTGGTTCTTTGCTATCAGCTCCTCCCCCTCCAAAGCCATCCTGTCTGCCCATTCCTGACGATCATGTCGAAGGGACCTCCTCCTCTCGTGGTTCAGCATCCTGTAGCATTGAAGATCGCCCATCAGTCTAGCCTCCCTGCGTTTGTCCACAATGTCCAATGTTGCTGCGGAGATCCAACCACGCCTTGCTGCACGCACATGTGGAATTGTGTTCTCAGCAGCTGTGCATGCCACATTACAGAATCGATTCCACCTCGACTCCACAGTTCTATTTTCCTGTACGTCAAAGTTTGAGTAAAATCCCGCCTGGAGAGCGCCAACATACCCTTCAGCAACAGCTGGATCCCTGAGTGCAGCAGAATTGTATCTTTTTTGCTGTGGAAGATGCGCCGATTTGTTGCGTTTCAGATGCAATCTGAGCTCCGCGACCACCGGGCGATGATCCGTGTGGAACTCCAATCCTCTGAAAACTCTGCAGCTCATCATGGACCTCCATCTAGTTCCTACTAGTATGTGATCAATCTCCTTCCTCGTATGGCCGTCGTTAGAGTACCAGGAGAAACGATGGATGTCTTTCCGACGGTACCAAGAGCCGCCAATGCGCAAGCAATGTTTCCTGCAGAAGGAGATAAGTCTGTCTGAATTTTCATTTGGGGTCCCACTGCCATGCGGTCCCAGCACAGAGTCATTTGGAATCCTTTCAGATCCAGAAACAGCATTGAAGTCTCCCAGGCAGACCACGAGATCCTTCTTTGATAAATTTGACAGAAGATCATCAATTGCCTGGTAGAAGCTATTCTTGATCTCGTCCACTGCATCCTCTGTTGGGGCATAGCAGACCAGTACCGATAGAAAGCCATGCATATGCTGGAATCTCGCATAAAGCAAACCCTCTGAGATAGGCCGCCAATCAACCATGGTAGCCCTGAGAGACTGCGCGATGACCAGACCGACACCTTCAGCACGCTTGCCATCCTCTCTTCCAGACCACAGAATCCTGGCATTCTCCACTGAAATCTCGCCACTTCCCGGCCACCTCACTTCCTGTAGGCCAGCTAATTGAATGTCGTACCTTCCCAACTCCTTCACAAGCAACGAAGCAGCACCTACCTCATTCAGCGTCCTCACATTAAATGTGGCAATTCGCAGGCCTTTCCTGCGCGTCAGGACCAAATCTTTGCAGATCCTGACCTTCGAATGGTTTGACTCTGTAGCTAATCCGATCGACGTGCGATGCGGCATGGATAATTTGTTTTGACTCATCATTTATTAGGCTAATATGTCCCAGCCGGGTCGCGACTTCAACGTGGTAAGATCAAGTTGTGGTGGGTTGATCAGCCCAGCGTCACCATCCTCTGATGTCCGTCTTCGCTCCTTGACCTAGGAGCAAGGTGGTCAAGGTTGGTTAATGCGCCAACGACTCGCAATCACCCTTTCTGTCCTCAGCCGCTCGTTATAAACGTTGCCCGTGGGGAAAAACAGTGCAGTTTATCGTCATACCCAGACCAGTGAGAGAACTGAGACTGGACGAGAAAGGTGTTTAAACTGTAAATAGGCGAGCGTCTTTGCTACGTTGCTAGGCAACGTATTGTGACGTCGTTGGATGTCAAACTGTTTACCGTTGTAGATTATGAAATTTATTATATTTTTCAGATGCACAATAATCCGTGCATTCTAATTCAAAAATCTTTAAAATTCCGAACTTTAAACCGGAAGAAAAGGAGACATTCCTGATCCTGACATCAAGAGAAAGACAACGATTTATCAAACACGTTCTGACGAGCTCGCGTTACGCACAAAAACTATAAAACATTAAGAGAGAAAAATCCATCGACTGGCTGTTGTTACGTTATATTTTTATTCAACTGTCGCAAAACACCTTTTATACAGGAAATCAGCGCGTTATATAAAAGGTATTTTGGAAGCGCAATATTATTGCAAAAGCTCTTAAGTGCTGTAATATGCCGAGCAAATTTCTGTCCAGGGTAATGGCCTCTGTTGTCACAGACCCTGGTCAAATCGGATCCATCCATAACTCCGCCACTGGTTGCACTCTGCCAGTGCCAGTCCCAAGCCTTGATAAATGAGGAGGGCGTCGCTAATGGTCTATGTTACCACACAGTGAAGTTAAACTGCAAATACGGATCCATCCATCTGTGTCGTCTGGGATTCTAGTTCTTAAGGCTACGCGAGGTGTCGGTAAAGGGTACGCAAACAAATTCCTTAAAATTCCTTAAAATGTAATATAATTCCTATGAGTGTTATGAATTGTAATGCCCATTTTTCTTCGATTAGCTATGATTTTTAACGATGGATCGCGACAGCCTCGTCATTTCTTTCTTTGACAGCATACAATTAGACTAACATAATATATACTGTATGCAACATATCTATGTTTATTACTGTAATTTTAAAACCAATGATGTGCAAACGGTTGAAAGGACCAAGGAAATTATCAATTATCAAGGAAATTATCAGCGTTGGTTTTGGGCCAACGCGTCAGCACTGAATCCGCAGTGACCGATACTGCACATGATATATCACCTTTAGTGAGGCCAACCACCGTTTTTTTGACTTTTTTGAATCATCAAAAAACGTAAGGTGGCCTCACTAAAAGTGATATAACTTTTGTTCTGTTTGAAATATTTTTATGATATCTGGCCATCATATGTAAATATGAATTGTCTATTAACCTGTAAAATTTCATGTAGAAATTCTTACTTTTGGCTAAGATATTGGCCAAAACCTACTTTTTGTTGCGTTACGTTTTTGAATCGTCAAAAAACGGTGGGTGTCCTCCATAATAGTGTCATAACTTTTGCTCTGTTTGAAATATGTTGATGAAATTTGGCCATCATATGTAAATATGAATTGTCTATAAGACTGCAAAATTTCATTTCAAAATTCTTACTTTTGGTCAAGATATTGGCAAAAAGCATAGGGGGTCTATTTTTGCCCAGCCTGTAGAAATCTACAAGTGACGTTCATTTTTCCGCGGAAATTTGCAAAAAAACGAAATTGAAAGTTTAAACAGCTGTAACTTTTTCAAACATTTAAAGTTTCAAATGAGACTTTCAAAGATTGCTGGAAATTCATTCCCCTGCAAACTGGGCAATTTTCGCGAACATATTGCATTTTATCCGGTGGAACATTTTTTTACAACCACCCTTATCCAATGTAAGGTTTCTAATACAAATACTACATTAACCATAAATACACACAGTGCAAGTAAACATATTGCGGAAGAGTGCATAGGCCTAGGTTACGCACCCGCAAGCATACACGCACACATGAACACACAGACATGCATATATCTGTTTAATCTTTTTATCTATTTATTAATTTCTTTTTTTATATATTTATTTATTTGTCTATTTATTTATTTATTTATTTATAATTAATCGATTTGTCATTACGGAATTACCTGGCCTATGCACGTGACGTGAGTGTAGTGTAACGAATGTTGCGTCGGTGTACCGTATGGTCTACAATTAGTGGTTTATTGAGGCATAATAGTCGTTAGAAATTTCTTTCAAAATCATCAAGAGACATTTTAACGATAAATAGTTCTATGACATCGACAAAGTGACGGTTGGAGTTCGTAGACTTTAACCCTCATAGGGTCACGATTTTTCCCAACCGATTTTGGTCACCGGGGGGTAAAAAAATAACCCCACTGTGATTCGAAAGATTCTCATGATAAACTCCGATTTTTAAGTATAAAACTAAAAGAAGTTATTTATGGAAGGTTCGAGGAATGCACTGGAACCAAAGTACATATGCAGCACTGCAGGGAAATCAAAATGGCGGACAAAATGCCGACCAGAATATTAAATGGATATAGGTGAAGTTATGTATGCAATGGAAGCATGATTTCAGAGTCTAAATCAACATTATCGAGGTCAAGGAATGCAATGGAACCAATGTCACATATGTGGCACTGCAGGAAAATCAAAATGGCGGACAAAATGGCGGCCAGAATATTAAAAATGGCTATTAGTGAAGTCATAATTATGTGCAATGGAAATATGATCTCAGGGTCTAAATCAGCATTTTCGAGGTCAAGGAATGCGATGGAACCAATTTCACTTATACTGCACTGCAAGGAAACCACAATTGGGGAAAAATGGCGCCAGATTGCTGCAGACAATTTCATTTATTTATCCTAATTTTATGAAACCAAAACGATTTCTATTACAGGCCTAATGTCCAGATACTGATAAGGAGACATTTTAACAGCAAGACACTCATGTGTACAGCATGCATAATGCTATGTTTAAAAATTCCTTAGTAAAATAGCTAGGACGTGGTACATTCGCGTACTTTTTAGCTGATTTGGGTGCATGAATAACTATGGAACTGGATGCATTCTGTGCATAAAACATATTTAGGAAAAGTCATAGAAGCGATTTCTTCAACTATTTTCAGGGATTAAAATTTCCGTGAAAAACCGAGCTGGGGGTATTTTTTACCCCCCGGTGACCCTATAAGGGTTAACCAGTGGAAATTTGCGGTTTATTTTTTTATATCGTGCATTTAAAAACTTTCCAGGGTGTCTAATAGAATCACTACATAAACAATAGTTATAATAGCAGTTGACTCGAAATTGGGTCAATAACGTATTATGTGCATAATTTGCTTACTTGCATAGAAGCTGTCTCCATCTACCTGATCTCAACTTCTGACTGATAATCCCTCCTGCTCATTTTCTGGTTCACTATCAAAAGGGCGACTTCGGAAGGGCGACCACAAAATGGCGCCGATTATAAAGGATACTGTTCGAAAAAGCGCCGATCAAAAGGGCGACCAAACAAAAGGGCGACAATTAAAAGAGCGAACATCGAACGTTCGCAGCGGATACGATCTGAGTTGAGTGGTAGGTGAAAGACGATAGATGAATGGGAAATACGGAAACATGCTTATGTATACCTATGCTTATGTGTGGACAATGAAATCTGGATGAAGGTTTTTACAGGTTAAATGGAGGCTGGATTGATGAAAACGCTTAAAAATGGACGCTGGATGAAGATTCGAGATTTTCGATCTGAAATAGAAGCTGGATTGATGAAATCCAGGTGAAATATAAGCTGGATTGACGAAAGCAACGCATGAGAAATAGAAGCTGGATAAATGTATTTTTAGATCTGAAATAGAAGTTGGATTGATGGAAAAAACGCGATCCCAACTAATTATTATGAAGTTATGGTGAGATTTCAGCATGTAGGTCGCCATTTTGATTATCGCCCTTCTGTTGGGTCGCCCTTTCTTATCGGCGCTTTTTCGATCAGTCGCCTCTATAATCAGCGCCCTTTTGTGGTCGCCCTTCTGATGGTCGCCCTTTCGAAGTCGCCCTTTTGATAGGATAGTCATTTTCTTATCACAAACCCTATTTTATTCTCTCGTTGCCCTGTGCACTGGGAGCGCCTCTGAACGGTTCACCCTAGTCGAGGCGCTTTATGAATGTTTTTATGCAATACAATATTAGATGATTTGGTTTGTTGTATTTCAATAACGCTTGGATAACAAAGACCATTGGCGTCAACCTCCTCCTTAAGCCAGACTTGGGACCAGCACTGTCAGATATCATAGTTTCTAATAATTATTTATTGTCGCTTAAATCGACGCAATACACAGCTTTGAATCGACACGTTATAAAATTGTACAAGAGATAACTTCATGTAAATGCGGAAGATTTGATAATAAAGAAGTGATTATATGAATAATTTTTAGAAGAGTTTTAATCATTTGGGCCTACCCAAGCAAATATGGTAGCCTATAATTTCGCTAAGTTCTTTAGCAGAACGCGAAGGTTAGACACCTTCAAAGTGGTTTAGAATAATGCTATAATAGCTAACAGCAGCGTCCTTTCTGAATAATTGTTTTTTGGGTGGTACCGATTATGTTATGCTATTCAAACGCCGAAACCCGATTAAAGAAAATATATCGACGTCAAAGAACATGTATTGCATGATCAAGTGCATAGTGACATCTGGCTTAAATCAGGTGTCACTATGCTCTTGATCATGCAATACATGTGCTCAGCATGGGCGGAGTTTGGTTTCCGTTTTGGGGGGCTAAAAGAACTTGGTCCAGAACTTGCGGTGCCGCCAATATTTTCAAGATCAAGTCTCATGAAAATTACTATGCATTTCCAATTTCCCGACCGAAAAAAGCTGATGACCTTTTTTAGTCACTAGATGGGGTACCCGGCGTTGCACGGGAAAATTAAGATTCGACCCGCTACGGCCACAACCCCACCACACAACACCCCGCCACACTCCGACCTCTACCGACCGCCACACGAGAAATTGAGGTTTGATGAAAATTTCCAACCCCATCCCATCCCACTCCCTCCACCCTCAACCCCTCTTACCGCCACCACCCACACTCAAATCCCCACCCACCACCTCCAACCTCATCCCTCTCCACCCCACCCCACCCCTCCACCCATCGATCCCCCAACTCCCTCCCACCTCCACTCCACCCCACCCACACCCAATCCTCCCCTCCACCCCCACTTCACCCATCCACTCCCCAACCCACACCCCAACCCGCCCCCCCACCCCAACCGGGCCAACCCCCACTTCCAACTCTCACCCCAACCCCACCCTCCACCCCCACCTGCCACTTTCAACCATCCACCTGTCGACCCCTCTACCGCACCCCCATCCCACCACCACCCCACCCACCACCCCCACCCACCACCCCTTACCCCATTCCACCCCCCATTCCACCCTCACCTCCACCCCACCTCTCGACTCCACCCACCCCACCCACATTGCACCACCTACATAACACGACCCCACCCCACCACCCCTCATCCCATCCCACCCCTCCACCCCCCCCTTCCCCCACCACCCCCCCCATTCCACCCCTCACCCCTCCACCCACCCTCCACCACCCCTTTCCCACATTCCCCACCTCCACTCATCTCCCCCATCCCGCCTCCACCGGTACGCGACCCGTGAAATCCGTACTGACAAAAGCGCTGTTCTTAAACACCTCTAAAGCGCTGTAAACTGCTGCTTATATCAGTTTTAAGTATCGGACCCGAAAGAAATGTGTTGTCGTAAACCTGAAAGGGCAAGGTCCAACAGAGAAAATGAGGCTTTTTGCTCCCCCTCACTCTGGATCCCTTGGTGGCAGAGATTCGCGAAGTCCTCCTCTACGCGTCCGATGCCGAGACGGACACAGTAGTGAAGGTTTGGAGTGAAAAGCTCAACAACTGTGGCAATGAATTCCGACCAAACAGACACACATAATCTTATCTTTATTTATATAGATTTGGCTGAAAATTCTGAGGGGTGGGCCACGCCCGAAAAAGATATAATTTGCACGGTAAAAAACATGAAACTGGGACTTCTTGTGGGGTTTAGCACCCTTAACCCCTGATAAACTCCCCCCATGGTGCTCATCAAGTTACTGCGTGGGGCGCGGTGGTGTAGTGGTGGCGTCGTTGCCTTGAAGCCGGAAGGTTCCAGGTTTGAATCCACCTCACGTCGCCGTGTAGGGACCTTGGGCAAGTCCTTCACTCGCAAATTGCTCAGCGCTTCGCCGTGAAACTCCGATGCAGTGTCCGCTCTGCAGTCGGGAGCGCCTCTGAGTAGAGAGCTTGAAGGGGCGCTATAACAAGTGCTATAACAAGTGTGGGGCGCGGTGGTGTAGTGGTGGCGTCGTTGCCTTGAAGCCGGAAGGTTCGAGGTTCGAATCCACCTCGCCGCGTAAGGACCTTGGGCAAGTCCTTCACTCCCAATTGCTCAGCGCTTCGGCGTGAAACTCCGATGCAGTGTCCGCTCTGCATTCGGGAGCGCCTCTGAGTAGGGAGAGCTTGACGGGGCGCTATAACAAGTGCACATACAAACAAACAAACAAACATACAAACAAACACTGCAAGATCTGTGTATATGCCAATATTATGGTTAAGGTTTTTTTCAATATGTCCAATTTCCTTCGTTTTGGGGCTTGATTTTTTATTGGACTCTCTTCACTCATGTGGCGTCATAATGTTTGTTTTTCTTATGCAACCTTTTCTTATTCAACATTTCCAGTATTTCTTCATTTGTCTTTCGCCTCCACCCCCAGCATCCGATTCTCTGCAACCTTCGCCATAATTTTCCACATCTTAAATGTTTCTAGTCTATTATATGGTCTCTCGTCATGGTCATTATTTACCATTTTGTGTAGTATGGTGGTGATGTTCTAAAGGTGTGAGTTTCGTTTTACTGTTCTATTCATTTTATTTTTTATTATGTCTTCAACGGCCATTGTTGTCATAAGACGGACTTAAACTCTGTATTTAAAACAAAGAAATTACAGGTTATCTGCACATTCTGCAGTATGCCCGTTAGTCGATGCTATATCTAGTCAATGATTATAAACTATTAAAGGTGCGCAATATTGTATTTTTATTTCATCTGAAGGTCCAATTGTCAGTGACGTATTTATGCATGCACGAAACTTGTTATTAGCGGTGTTGACTATCTTTTATTTAGTTTCTCTATTGTGTTTCTTTTTGCTCTGCTATTTTTCACTGAATCGATTGCGCATCACGATTTGGAATTCGCCCACTAGTACTTCCCAGCATTCAACGACATCTTATGACAGCTTTGCACAGCATCCAAAGCACAGTGTGCGTGGTTGCACCTTAATCACGTTACCTCATTCGGTAATGTAACGGACCCCGGTTAAGGGACCAAACGTCACGAGACAGGGCTGGGCGAAAGTATACCAGGAGCCGAAATCACCAACCCTGTCGTCACGGTCTCGTCGTCAAGTCCGGGGGGTAAGGCTTCAACTGGGGATTGAAGACTAGCCGACTAGGCTTAAACACGTTTATTGGCATCCAACGATAAGTAGGCAGACAAGGACAAGCAAGCGGACTCCACAGAACTGTTCCTGGAAGGGGACTCGATATGGACTGCAGCAACCCTTATAGGCACCCAGGGTCCTCCCTACTGTCGTAGTCAGCCGTCCTGGCACCACCCGTCAGTCGAGAAGGTAGTCGCTGACGTCCGTCGGAGTAGTCGTCGCCAGTCCGTCAGGGGCAGAGCCCCGGTCCTGAGGAAGGATCCGACGACCGACCGAAGCGTAGCTCCAGGTAGGCGTACAGGAGTCCTTACCACCTTGTCCAGTGGGAGAATCCGACGACCGACCGAAGCGGAGCTCCAGGTAGGCGTACAGGAGTCCCTACCACCCTGTCCAGTGGGAGAAGCCGACGACCGACCGAAGCGGAGCTCCAGGTAGGCGTACAGGACTCTCGACCACTCGTCGTCGCAGTCGTCAGTCCGTAGTCAGCCGTCGGAGGGTTCGCACCCCTCTAATGAGAGTAGGGAACCCCTAGACCGATGCTTAATGGCAAAGATCAATAGGGGCCGCGACACCCACTCCCATAGTCAGTCACCACTCGTCCCACGTTTTACCGCGAGTCAAGTGCCGGACAATTAGTCAGCTTCGTGGCCATCCAAGAGTAGGACTCTGAACAAGCAGAGTCTTGTCCTTTTATACACTCGTGAGCGGGTGCATGCTAGGCAGTGGGCGCGGCGTAAGCTAGGCCAACCAGTCGTATGCCGTCGTATGCCAGTGGGCGAGCCAGTCGTATGCCGGAGCCAAGAGGGCGTGGCGTGGCGTATACGCCGGGCGTATGCCAGCAGGTGAACCAGTCGTAGTCTGCGCCAAGAGGGCGTGGCGTATGCCAGCGTATGCCAGGCCAATCAGTCGTATGCCAGGCGTATGCCAGCAGGTAAACCCGTCATAGTCTGTGCCAAGTGGGCGTGGTGTGCACCAGCGTGTATGCCGGGCCAATCAGTCGTACGCCAGTCGTATGCCAGCGTGTATGCCAGCAGGTATACCGGGCCAATCAGTCGCATGCTGCGTCAAAAGTAAAACCACGGCCAGGGGCAGTTTACCCAAAATCTCCACACGCCTCCCCCAGGAACAGTCCAAAGCCCCTTTGGAGTAAAAACAAACAGGGCACAGACCCTAAACAAAACGACGCATGCGACTATCAATGTCCACAGCCTAACTAAAAGCCACCGCTAAGTGTCATGCAAATGTTCAATGTTCATTCATTTTCGCACAAGCTAATAATGTCCAGTTCAATGCGAACAATACAAACAGAAAGTCACCGACTAGGCGTTAATAAGGGACTAAACGATTATACGAACACTAAGCATCGCAACATAGTGTTTATCGACACAATAACGCCCGATTCAAACACGGTATACATCAATGAAAAGACAGCAAAAACGGTCAATCAAAAACATAGGAAAACACCGGTCTCGGTGACTGCAAAAATGACGTAGCACAATCTCAGTCCATCTATGAAAGTCCAGAAAGTTACTTTTCTTCTGTTTCTTTTCTTTCTTGCAAGTCCACAACAGTTCAGTTCCGAGCGAAACGGTCCGACCCGTTTCTAGTCGTCGATCCAGATGGGTTCCGGGTCGCACGACGGTGGTCGAGCGACGGGAAGGGCTGCCGGAAGGCACCCTTCGAAGATCCCTTGAAGAAGCTCGGTCGGCCAGTGTGGCAGCTCTTCGGCCATCCTGGATACAAACTGGTCCTTAGACATCGTCCCGGAAAGCGCACGGCCTTGCCGCACGATGTGCGCAGCCTCCGACCCGGTCATGGTCGGACCCAAGACCTCGTCCAAGACAGGGTCCGGAATGTCAAACAGAAGGCTTCCGTCGAAGCCCAGCAGAGTTTCGACCGGAGACACGATCATCCCGAGCGCATCCGGAATGAACCCGGTGTTGCTGGCGGACAGGACTGCAGGCGAAACTCCGGTTCCTGAAGTAGAAGAAACGATTGCCGCCCCCAAAGCAGCAGGGGCGGTCGAGACGCTTCCGACCCGTCGCGTCTGTAGTACGCGACAGCATTGTTGGTGACGCCACAGACGGCTTCGCGCGTGGATCCCCTTGAACGTCTGGCCACAGGCGAGGCACTGGCGAGTGTCCTTGACTTCCATCTTCCGACTGTTTATGATCCACGTCCACCAACGTCTTTATATAGCCAGTAGAGCCGCTGTCAGGCGCACTGGAAATGTTCAAGGACCACGTAGGCGGCGTACGGCGTACGGCATACGGCATACGGCATACCGAACCAAGTAGAAGGACTCGTAGAAGGCGGCCTTGAACGAGAGGGCGCTCTCGAAGAGGAAGGGCGCACGCAGGCATGGGACCTGCGCGCCGACGAGGAGTAGAACGTGGAAGCGTCCGCGCACTGGCTTGCGCGCACCGACGAGGAATTTGCGCGCTCGAAGAGGAAGGGCGCACGCAGGCATGGTACCTGCGCGCCGACGAGGAGTAGAACGAGGAAGCGTCCGCGCACTCGCTTGCGCGCACCGACGAGGAACTTGCGCGCTCGAAGAGGAAGGGCGCACGCAGGCGTGGGACCTGCGCGCCGACGAGGAGTAGAACGTGGCGCGCCGACATGCGCGCCGCCGAGGAATCGGCGCGCGCCGTCATCCACAGGAACCTCACTGGAAGCGGACCGGCCTACGAACGACCCGTCGTGGTCGGTTCGAGACCGCTGTCGCTTCGTAGAAATTCTCGTCCGGCGAATCTCTCCTTGACGTTCCCTGTTCCGCTGTTCCGTCTCCCTGCGAAGCAAAGGACCTGGTCCTTGGCTGATCGGCAGAAGAGGACGTCGGACCATCACCGACGTTGACGCGCGGACTTCTCGGAGGAGTTTCCTCCGTAGGCGGTCCTCTCCAGCGGTGACGTGGCCTACGGCTGGAAGAAGCTGTGGCGTTGTCCGTTGTCTCGGCGCGTTGTCCTTCGGTCGTCCTAGCAGGCGACTCGCTCCATTGTCCTTTCGTACGGCCATAGCAATGGCGTAGTTTGTCGACGTGCGCCACGAACGGTTTAGCCTTCGGCGACTTCTGGAGGAGGTAGTTGACCGGACCGCACACCCGCACAACCATCATAGGACCAGTGAAGTTCCGCTGGAACTTTGGGCTACGTCCCACATACTTCCTTGGACTGAAGTAGTAGACCCAGTCTCCTTCTTCAAATTTCGCAGGACGCACCCGCAGGTCATAGGCGTGCTTGCGTCTCTCCGCGCCCTTCTTAAGGCTCTGGCGCGCGATTGCGTAGGCTTTCTCAAATCTTTCTGACAACCCATGGGAACCTGACCAATATCCTCCAGGGTCAAAAGGACCAAATTCGCAGTCCAAAAACAACCTACAGGTAGACCTAGCGGGACCAGTCTCATTCAAACGACCATAACTCATCCCTCCATGGGCATATCCACAGTTCAATTCGAAAGTGCTAGCACACACTACACAGGAAGAGATTCTCACACAGGCATTAACTGCGGGAAAAGGACGAGAATCCTTCCGGGTCGAACAACATCGCAAAGACCGACCGAACACCACAGATGCAGAACATCCACCAACAACAGGTTCCACAACTCCAGTAGACAACATTTGAACCAATTGCGAATCAATAGCAGCCTGATACGGAAGCGGTTGTCTACGTAAGGGTTGTCTCAAGGGACGAGAGTCTCCAGTGTCAATCCGGTGTTGGGAAATCGTGGTTCGTCCCAAGTCCTGGTCTGTGGTCGAGAAAATGCCCTCATACTCTACTAATAGACCTTTCAACCGATCCTTCACATCCGTCGGGACATCCTCCGAAATATCCTCCATAAGTCTCGCAACCAAATGGGTTTCAGGACCCGTCTCTCTGTCATTTTCCTTCTTTACCTCGACATTTACGGGGTGCAGCTCACCCAACATTTGGTTAGCAGTCAACAATGCACATTGTTCATTCAAGTTTATTACACGAATGCATGTCTTATCGGCATCGTCATCAAGCACAACCCTCGCCACATGCAACCCAGGCTGGATCTCTCTAGACTCGGTCATCCACGCCTGTGCAGTGGTCGACAAATTCCTATACTGCGTCTTGCATGGAATATCGCATTGGGACCTAGGGAGAACAGTTGTCTCCTCTGCGACCATCACCCTGCGGCACCAAAGCGAACCATTTCCTCTAACCAATGGGATACGACGACGACCCACAAAGAGCGCACCCTGTCCAAAACCAAGCCTACAGCGATGCTGTCTTAGCCAGTCCATCCCAAGCAGAGGCTCGCCTATCTGATCAGAGACAAGAAAGCAGGTATCAATGGTAAACCCTCTAGAGATTTGGATGGGAACATCCAGCTGACCCAAGACTCTAATCGCAGTACCATTCGCAGCCAAAAGAATGCGGTCACTAGGCCAGAGCGGCAAACCATCAACATCAGACGAGGGAACCAGGCTTACCTCCGACCCAGTGTCCACTAGGCAAGTTCTTTGCTGTCCGTTGATTTCTCCACGGATGTAGATTGCGTTGTTCGTCACACCCGTCGTTCGGTCTCTCGTTGTGTGGTTGGTGACGATCGGTCCATTCTCGTTACGTGCGTCGTCTTGACGGTTGGAAGGCTGTCGTCGTTGGCGGCACTGGCGAGCCACGTGACCCACGCGTCCACAGTTGAAGCAGGTCACGGCTCGACCAAAGTTCCCGGAAGACCTTCCCGGAGGCGGAACCGGCGGAGAGGCGGTTGCTTCGGCGTTGAGACTCGTTCCGTACGAGCCTCGGAGTTCCTCCAGCGAACGGCTGATCTTCCCTTCCAGATCCTGTTGCCACTTGCGTTGCGCAGCGAAGAAGCTATCCAGTTGGGACTGAAGTTGTCCACCGGCGTCTCCATCTTGCGTTCCTCTCACCCGATTGGCTGGTCTCCGTCGGTCCTCCAGTTCCGACGTCTGCTGATACGCGGCGAGGCGAAGAGCGGTTCGGTACGCTTCGTCGATAGTCTTCGGCTCGCGTTCCCTCACTTTGAGAGACAACTCTCGATCACGGATCGCTTCGAGGAAAGCGTCCTTCGCGACGATCTCCGTGGTTTCATTGGACGGAACCGGATAAGCAAGGACGACGAGTCTCCGGATATCGTGCAGCAGATCCCCAAGCGTCTCGTCAGCTCTCTGTCGGCGGTAGTACAATTGTGCTCGGAAGGTCTCAGCTTGACCTTCCGCGCCGTAACGTTGACGCAATCTCTCGACGAGCTGTTCGTACGTGACTTCCGTCCGGGCTCCGAAATCCCAGAGTAACTGTGTTGCTGCTTTTTCCAACGAGCAGCGGAGGAAGTCGACCTTATCGTCCGCAGTCCATCGGTTGTGTCTCGCGCACACATCGAATTGCGCCAGGAACGACTCGAGGGATCCGGTTCCATCGAATTTCCCAGGCTTCATCGGGCTCTTCCGTTCCCCGACCAAACGACTGACTTTCTCCAGGACCTTCGTCTCCAAAGCACTGGCGTCTCTCTCCGAAATCACCAGGTTCTTGTGGTCCTCCTTCGGGGAGTCGAAATCGATTTCCTCCAGAAAGCGGCTCGACTGGACCTCGTAGTCGATCAGGGCTTCCTTTCTTGGCGGCACTGGCGGCGAAGTAGTCGGGAAGCCAGGAGCAGTTCCATCCGTCCGAGTGCTCCACATCGTTGCCAGTCTGTCCGAGTCACAGTCTCTCACCCCAAGTTCCTAGTTCTGTCGAAGTCCCTACTTGTCAGGCCAAAACCAAAACCAAAACCCCGGGCACTAAATGTCGAAGGCCACAATATCCACAAGACCAAACCTACTTACCGGGTACCAAAATATAACCACCCCACTTCTTAGTACCAAAATGTAACGGACCCCGGTTAAGGGACCAAACGTCACGAGACAGGGCTGGGCGAAAGTATACCAGGAGCCGAAATCACCAACCCTGTCGTCACGGTCTCGTCGTCAAGTCCGGGGGGTAAGGCTTCAACTGGGGATTGAAGACTAGCCGACTAGGCTTAAACACGTTTATTGGCATCCAACGATAAGTAGGCAGACAAGGACAAGCAAGCGGACTCCACAGAACTGTTCCTGGAAGGGGACTCGATATGGACTGCAGCAACCCTTATAGGCACCCAGGGTCCTCCCTACTGTCGTAGTCAGCCGTCCTGGCACCACCCGTCAGTCGAGAAGGTAGTCGCTGACGTCCGTCGGAGTAGTCGTCGCCAGTCCGTCAGGGGCAGAGCCCCGGTCCTGAGGAAGGATCCGACGACCGACCGAAGCGTAGCTCCAGGTAGGCGTACAGGAGTCCTTACCACCTTGTCCAGTGGGAGAATCCGACGACCGACCGAAGCGGAGCTCCAGGTAGGCGTACAGGAGTCCCTACCACCCTGTCCAGTGGGAGAAGCCGACGACCGACCGAAGCGGAGCTCCAGGTAGGCGTACAGGACTCTCGACCACTCGTCGTCGCAGTCGTCAGTCCGTAGTCAGCCGTCGGAGGGTTCGCACCCCTCTAATGAGAGTAGGGAACCCCTAGACCGATGCTTAATGGCAAAGATCAATAGGGGCCGCGACACCCACTCCCATAGTCAGTCACCACTCGTCCCACGTTTTACCGCGAGTCAAGTGCCGGACAATTAGTCAGCTTCGTGGCCATCCAAGAGTCGGACTCTGAACAAGCAGAGTCTTGTCCTTTTATACACTCGTGAGCGGGTGCATGCTAGGCAGTGGGCGCGGCGTAAGCTAGGCCAACCAGTCGTATGCCGTCGTATGCCAGTGGGCGAGCCAGTCGTATGCCGGAGCCAAGAGGGCGTGGCGTGGCGTATACGCCGGGCGTATGCCAGCAGGTGAACCAGTCGTAGTCTGCGCCAAGAGGGCGTGGCGTATGCCAGCGTATGCCAGGCCAATCAGTCGTATGCCAGGCGTATGCCAGCAGGTAAACCCGTCATAGTCTGTGCCAAGTGGGCGTGGTGTGCACCAGCGTGTATGCCGGGCCAATCAGTCGTACGCCAGTCGTATGCCAGCGTGTATGCCAGCAGGTATACCGGGCCAATCAGTCGCATGCTGCGTCAAAAGTAAAACCACGGCCAGGGGCAGTTTACCCAAAATCTCCACAGTAACATAGCTGTAAACAGGCTGTACAACAAGTGATCATTCATCAAAGTCTATTGATGTAAAGACTTGTCACTACGAACAAACGTACAAACATGCGCACAAAAAACTTAAAAGTCCTGCCATAGAATTAGTTAAGTTTGGTCATTTGTTCACTGTTTTTTATCCGTTTACAGATTTTATGTTACCGTCGTAACGTGTGTCGGTTAGACTGGGCGCGTATTATGCCTCTTTAAGACCGGATTGATGATACGCATATCGTTTCTCACTCTCTTTCCCCACATTTTTTTAATTAACACTACCAAATAAATCTCTGGCAGTACAAAGGAATGGAAGGAGGCCGCAAGGTAAAGTATGAATCGATATCGGTTTGCCTTGTAATAAAAATATTTGTATAACATATTTTTATTTAGTTTGAGCACTTCGTGCTATCAAAATACAAATTATTTAGCAAGATAATGTAGCCCCACATTCTCTCTATAGAATGGCACAATTTGTTGCCCTTCGTAATAAAAGACGGATAAGACATTGTTGATTATCTAATTGGGTGGTATCCACCCCACGTCTGTCCACCTGGTACCACATGTATTAAGGATATATTCATATAAGATCGAAGTCAGCTAAATATATTGCCAAATGAAACGCTCTAACAAAGGTGTCCACATCCAATTTCAATTTTTTTTAATTGCTACTAGTGCACTATGTTGTGTCAGAAGAAAGACGACCATCATCCCCTCCTCATTTCGTCAGACTTGTGACTGGCACTGGTATTCCGAGATGTATATATTGAAGATAAAAATTGTAGTGAAAGTGGCAACGTAACCTTACTCGTCGACGAAGGATGCGGGTTTCCCTGCATACACAAAATATTGGATGGATGGATCCGATTTGACCAGGGACTATGACAACCGATGCCGTAACCTGGACAGAAATTTGTTCGGCGTACTACAGCACTGTTTGTATGTTTGTATGTGCACTTGTTATAGCGCCCCTTCAAGCTCTCTCTACTCAGAGGCGCTCCCGAATGCAGAGCGGACACTGCATCGGAGTTTCACGCCGAAGCGCTGAGCAATTGTGAGTGAAGGACTTGCCTAAGGTCCTTACGCGGCGAGGTGGATTCGAACCTCGAACCTTCCGGCTTCAAGGCAACGACGCCAGCACTGTGAACATTAGCCAACTATGATGGATCAACTAAATACAGTATATAATTACTGGCAAAAGGAGAACTTTACTAAGAGTATCTAAAGTCAATTATTCGATCAGTTAAGCAATTAGTATTTTGGGCTTAGATTAACAAAGATGATTGCGGACGATCTCTTCATTTGTCCAGGCCTTGGATTGTCACTAAAGGTGCAATCGCTATATTTGTTTAACATAATTAATTGAATAACTTTTATGGCACCAAAGACCGCTGATGTCGTTAAGAAAATGGTTCACACTTCACATAGACCTACACCACAATCGGAAGTATCTTATTCAGCCATCGATGGGATGGTTGGTGTTCTACTACACTGTGGTGTGACTAAAACGATAAACCAATAAAACAGGCATTAAAAGTTTGGAAACTTTATATATATATACAAAGGAACTATTTTAATAAAGGTGTCGAAATTCAACGTTTTGTTCTTTTAAATATATTCAAGTCTAGGCAATCCAGCTCAAATAATGTACCCCATCAACTTGGGCAATATTTCTTCAGAAGATCGCTAGACGGTTTTCGGCCCAGCATCTACAACTGAATAAAATACCCAAAAGCCGAAAAAATTCGACTTGTTGCTTTTGCTTACAAATATTTCTAAACAGTTCTCATCGCTCGTTTATCCTAAACTAGGTGAAGTATGATGATTGTTGATGGGGCATCCGCATGTTATCACAACGTAGTATTCCAATTCAGCTGCATCTGCTCGCGGGGCCTTGCTCACTGACAGCGACTCCGAACTGTCCACCCTACTATATGTGCTTTATAAATGCCAAATACAATACAGTACAATGCAAGGAGGTTAGATTGTATCTAACGACACGGGGTCATAATAAAGACAATCAACATATTAACGACGAGCTGTATTTGGTTTTAGGCACTATTAGTTCTCCACTGACAGCATAAAATATGGTGATGCCAGGCCAAAGTGAACTAAAGAAGGGGGCAACGCCATAAGTTACGCAATGTTAAAGATTTAGGAGTAGCTTTTGTTTGCAGTATCGAGTACTAAATGTTATTCCGAATTCGAGTGTGACGAAAGAATTAATATAGTGCCATTTGAAAGCGTTCTGAAGGTGTCCACAATCAATCGTCGTTTCCCGCATTGCTTATCGAAATCCTATGATTATCATAATCGTCCACGTTCACTTTGCATCACACTTTATTTCTTGCATTTGCTATAGATATCACCTAAACAAAAATACGATGTAGCATGATTCTGGAGAAGGTAGGATCCGAGTTATAGTGACATCTTACGGCAACAAATTCCGATAACGTCGATAGAAATTTATTCAGTTCTCGCCGTTCTATTGGAATAAATTATTGAGCATAAGTTGAGTTTTCTCATCATTATAACACATAGACCTCTGCAATTGTCAATCGAATAAGTTTAACGACGTCCTATGCCTGAAAAAGACAGAGACGTATTTATAATAATGATGTTAAGTAATTAAATAATGACATCAGTTAGGCCAGCTGAATCCTCACGGTGAAAAATTAAGGAATTTCAGACTAAAATGAAATTACGGAAATAATAACAGACAGTAAATAAATGAATATAGATACATAGGAATAAAAAAAACGGAATAAAACGACACAACAAAATAATAATAGAAAAACGAAAAAACGACGTTTTTGGTAAAGAATGCAAAACGAAAAAAGTTTTGAACAACTATAACAATTGTCATGGAATAAAAACAAACTTCAGACCAAGTAGGCGCGGACAATTTCTTCAGGGCTGCAGAAGGTCATGTTCATAAAGTCAACTTTGCGATGTAAATGGTCTTCGTCGACAAAAGGCGTCGTTAAACGCTGTAAGCTATGTCGGAGTTGGTTGTCAAAGAGTTACGGAATGAAGTTGCGGGTCCCGTTGCTTGAGAGACCAAAGTGAGAAAACACAGCAAAGGCTATGGTGAATTTTATTGAGAGTTATGTGATGGATTAAGAGGATTCAGGAAGTAAGGGCTGAATGAATCAAATATTTTGCGTTTTACTTGCTCGAGTCATTAGATAATTTATGTTCATTTCATGTATGGGTATTGAGTATCTAATAAAAAAAGTCACAGCTGATTTTCTCTATACACCTTTGATTCGATTCTTGAAGACCCTATACTATTATTTAAAAAATGCTCTTTTTTCGACCAATAATAGGTTTCTCATCCTTCTAACGGCATTTCCCCATTTCGTGACGTCATGCTGAGTTAATCCGAAAATATTTAACAAATCTAATTTTAGATCGAATCATTCGAATTATTCGTATTATGCCGCCCTGCGACATCCTGGTGATGCCAGTCAGAAGCCTGGCTGTTTTTACTTTGTCTAGCCAAGAGACGTGCAGGATTTTTTATAATCTGCCGAAGAGTGAAGATATGCTCGCAGCAAGACCTTCCTGGTCTGAACCCTGCCTGCTCCTGTCTCATCTCTTGACCTGATCATAGCTCTATAAATAGTTAGAATAGTTTTTTTACAAGCTCCCCAGGTACAGCCACTTATAGTTCTTATGAGGTTCAACCTCTTCTTGCATTTCTCGATAATATAATCAATGTGTGATTTCCAAATCAATTTTCTATCAAAAATTGCTCCCACGAATTTGACTTTATCTTCCATCTTAATTTACTTCTGACCAATCCTTATTATTAATCTTTGATAAATCATTTAGCTTTATTAATAGATATTCTACACCCGTTTTCATTGCGCTAATCTTGTAATAAAGTGACTGATAGTTGAAATTTATATTCTTTTCTATCACACAGTTAAACTGCAACTACCCTATAATAGTCTACTGCTACGACACCGCAGAATTAAACGACCAATGAATGCATTCAAGGCAGGATAAAAGTTTCCGAACACAGGATATTTTGCAGTTCTCACTGAAATTATGGAAACGAGTTTCAAGAGGGAAAAAACACAGCACACAGATTCTAAGATAGTCACCTGTGGGCACACGCATGTACATGTATAGCGCCCAGCCAACACCTTCCTGTTCATGGCTGACACATGGTGTCACACGTGGTATCATGTACAGACTTTTTACATGCGCACGGATGCATCTGCAGCGTACATGTAGGCTAGATCGGCGATTGGAGGTCACAACCGATACACACAACATCGCCTCACAGCAGTCTATCATTTCTGGTATACGACTATCAATATGGCTTCGGTTTGCATCCACTCAGGCATACATTCAAGATAAGATCACAGGCGATAATAATAAAAGCCTAAACCGCAAAAAATCTGACGATGAAGAAAAGAGCACGAGCAATGCAAAAATGAAACTACTGTTACAGTACATCGATGCTTCAACACCTTTAAAACAATTTATACTGATGTATATGTGATATATAGCTATTAAGATACTGCATTCTTCCACCTTTTCATCCACCCAATCTTCCAACATTTAGTGGTGCCCTTTTAGATGCTTTGCATATCTATTTTGTGTATTTTAAAATGGAGTGCAACATGGAATTTATTATATGCATTTACAAAATCAATAAAGATTGTCGTGTCATTTTGTTTATTGCCTAATTTTTTATGAATAATTGTTATTCAGAAGCCTTAAAATGTCATCTATAATCGTGCTTCGGGATTGCTTAAAATCCTGTTTGATACGGATTGAGAAGTTTATTTACCTACAAAAGCCACTGTGATCGGTTTCTTATAATCTTTTCCATTATTTTGCATAGAGCCAGTTTATGTACAGGAACTCCTCTGAGTAGTTTCTTGAAGAGGCGCTGTATAAATACTTGAATGAAGGAAGGAATAATTAATTAATTAATTAATTAATTAACGAACTAATTAACGAATTAAATAACTAATCAATTTATTAATCAATTAATTATTCACTATGATGTTCAAGAACAGGAATAGTTGTTGGTTCTAGACAGTGGTGAGAAAGAATATCTCTATTTATATAGATTGCTATATCTTCCTATTGAAGGTGTCTAATACAACTAATAATTCTATCCAGTAGGCTAGTTTCATAGTTGCGTTGGTTATGGTCGTACCTTTCAAAACGAACTGAATGACTGGAAATCTCCATGGACATATGCATGGACATTTACTGGTTGCTCCCGAACCCAATTGGTTCATGTCACACCGGATATTCATCAAAGTTTAGTTCTTGGACCTTTCCTATATATTTTTTTTCTATGCACGACTGACACAAGAATTGTCTCGATTCCCGAACTCTGGCGCTGCTGGCCATCTTTCTGGTGTTCAAAATGTTCTAATGTTCACGGACACACACACCGTAGATGTGGACGCCACTGTTTGATGGTCGAGTAGATTATCACGTGATCAAATTATCCCGTGATCAAAATTCTTCAAACAGATGCCCTACCTAAGGTCATCGATGTCATGAATACGGGAACGAAGAACGCGCTCCTCCAGTACACTCCGGATAGAGGCCTTGACTGTTGGGCGACCACAACTGCGGGATATGAAACTGGGTGTCTCCCGGGACAGCTACTACACTACTACGTCTACGGTCGTGTGTCCTTGATCAAGGAGGACATTTTGAACCCCAGCTGTAACTGAACTTCACTTCCTTTCAGCGTCTGTATGTTGGAAAGTTCAATTTTCGGCATCTCAAACGCACATAAATTTGACAAAATCATTAACAATTCAAAGCGTCGTTAGCATAAATGGTAATAAAATTGTGGCTTTTAGAATTTGAGGCAACTACTAAATGACCGAATTATGACAATTTTTGTATGAGTTATTTTTTTCACGGGAACACTGTATAAATAACCTCACTAGGAAACTTATCAAAGGTGTTTACTTAATCAGCCACGTCAAGTGGCGCATTTGTCATGCTATATTCAACTCTCTCCATCAACTATTATTATGTTGGTTCCATTTTTCAATCGATGGCGCCAATCTCAGTATATTCGTCCCCATTTATAGTTCTTTATAGATTATAATATGATTACCTCGTTATAGACCAATCCACTTTCTCTAACGTGCTCAGATTGTTGCTATTAGAGAACTTCTTACCCGACTTTATCAATTTTCTCACTATTGATTGTAAAAATGTATAATGACACTTGGTGATTTGGTTTGTTGCATTCCGACTAAACTCTTTGACAAAACAAAGACCATTAGGGTCCCCTTCCTTTATCGTGAGTTGGGACTGGCGCTGTCGTTGAACGAACAGTGATTGAGTTTACAATTGTATTGCATCTATGCATTTCTATAGCGTCTCTTGCTGAATGACTATTCAGAGGCGCTCTCAACACGAAAAACTCCCGGGGAAAATAAAATGCTTTAAAATAACGAGATGGCGAAAAGAGTCATTGTTTTAGCCCGTAGTGTGGGATGAAGGTCATTCCAAATGGAGGACCAACCACAGCAAAAGTCCGATGCTGGGCAAGAGCCAGTCATAGTCCTGTTTAAAAAAATGAAGACGATCTGCGGAACGCATTGAGCAAGATGAAGATTCAGATAGCGGCTTTTGCATATGATGTGAGATGTATTTAGCAGCATTTCCCAGCTGTGCTTTGGACACCAGACACGTGGTCTTGTATTGAATGCGTGCAGTGATAGGTAGCCAGTTCAATTCTGCAAGCACAATGATGTTGTTATTATGCGCAAAGCATTTCAAATTGATTGAAGGAGGAGAAGGAAAGAGGCTTCGGAAGGCTTATGAGAAGTCAGTTGCAGTAGTCTATTCAGGAACAAACAACCAGAAATCGTATAAATCGACGTTATACATAGCTTTGAACTGACACGTTATAAGGGTATGCATAGACAATTCAGGTAAATGCATAAGGTGTGAAGATAATGTTTGTAAGGATTTGAGTCAACTCGTATAATAATAGCCTAGCAGTCACGGGTTTTCGCCAAAATGACCATCAAATCACTATTATTGCAATTTAAAGACATTCGTGTTGTATTTGATACAAGTTTCATTAGCTGCACTATGTCGTATAGAAAAACCCAGAACTGATCAGCATAGTTTCTGTTCACGTCTAATACATTTCCTACCTGCGCGTGAAAGCTAACAAGCGTCATGGGTTATATTTTTTGCTCAGAATATCTAGAAAGCGTCTCATGTATACCATTGTATAGTAATGAAAAATAGGGATTTCCACATATATTGAAAGGCGATTTATCAAGACTACGTAATATGTAAACTTGAAGTATAGTTGAAAATACGATAAACGACGGTTTATGAGCCCAGCTTCACATTATGATACATAGGCCTACATGTATATATCTATAGATTGGTTGTAGTTTACATTGAATGAATGAATGAATGAATGAATTATTTAGTGAATAGATTGGATTGATTCATTGATTAATTAATTGATTGATTCGTTGACTGATTGATTGGTTGATTGATTTGTTGATTTGTTGACACATTAATTTATTGATTGACAGTAAGCGCTGAGGTCGTCCCAGCGCTTTCAGGCATTGATGCACGTTTCATGGATTGATTGCGGCTGGTCATAGTTGTTTTTAGTTGTTTTTGACATGGCAAAAATAATTTGTGTCTTCCTCGGCATTTCTCCACGATTCGGATTGGCACTACCACGAATAGAGTAGTGACAAACGTTTTAGGGAATTGGTGACATTATGGAAACGCTTTTTCTTCAGTTGGGATACATACACAAAATGGATGGATCCGGATTTGACGAGGGCTTATGACAACAGAGGCCGTTGCCCTCGAAAAATATTTGTTTTGCATAATACAGCTCTTATATAGATCCACTGTTTAAGAACAGTGGCCGTTTCCTTCGACATTATTTTGGAAAACTTGATTTCAAGACACACAGGGTGATGAAGACAGTTGAATATATTGACAAGTGAGCCTTTTATTAAAGGTGTCCACACTCAATATTACAGCCACTGCGGTTGTTGCGACTTAACGCTGTATCAGAATAAGATTATTTAGTTTTGGTATGATGATGGATGGATCCGATTTGACCAGGGTATATGACAGCAGAGGCCGTTACCCTGGACAGAAATTTGCTCGCCGTATTACAGCACTCAAGAGCATTTTAGGTATGATGAATGTTACTATCCTCGTTATAAAGTCTTAGGACTGGCGGTTAATAATATTGTGATGATCGTAGATATTGAAGGTAGGGTAAGTTTGCACAGCGCATGGCAACCATGCCTTGATTTGCATATAGACGATAAACCATGCAGAGTGATGCGACTAATAACTGTTTTTAATAATCCAGAGTATTAAACGGCGATGTGTTGTAACAAAGATTACTAATGCCAACCAGGGCTGTTTTTAAGGAATTTTTAGAACTGCACATCCTCTTCTCTCCTTTCTCATCCTCCATGGTAAATTACTCCCAATCTGAGAAAATGACCTATTTTTTAATAGTTTGAACTGCACGGAACGTGACGGAAGTACTTCTACAACTGCACGAATCCATTTAGAACTGCACATTTTGTGCAGAACTGCACGTTAAAAAAAGCCCTGATGCCAACCTCCTCATTTATCGAGGCATCTGACTTACACTACACGAACAATTTTGCTTTTGTTTAGTCAGCCTAGTTAATTCAACGGCGTTTTATTACTCATAAAATCGCTGTCGTTAGGTAATTTATTCAAACACTTCACACGAGTATAATGCGTTGGATCAAATCCAGGAACTGTGTGGCCACTTGCTGTGTAATAAGTTTACCATAATTATATTCAACTATGTCATGTGATTATTATTCCACTCACAAATTTCAAGCATTAATCATAACCATTCAGTGCAATCAATCATCGTCATCGTCATCATCATCATCATCGAAATCCTTGGGCTAAACGCCCGTAGGTGTCCGGCGCCACTCTCTGTTTGAGTCTGTCTCGCGTTATGTTGCCCATCTTCAACCTGTCCGGTCTGCAGGTCCATACCATTAACATCTTGAACCAGCTAGACCACCTTGTCTGATGAAGAGAATATTGGGAGAGAGGCACGAAGGACAACCTGGGTCAATGCCCGTATGTGTCCCAAGCTCTCCCCCGACTCTCTCCACTGGTCTGTCCTGACCGGCCTGTGCATGTCAGCTCCACATCATAACACCTTGAAGCATCTGGGTCGCTATGTCACTTGTGCCATGGTTTTTGCGGATTTCAATGGTCTTGGTCTTTTACTGCCAGTGTATCTCCACCCATCTGGCAAACCTTCCTCATTCTATCCGGGCTTAGGACCGGCACAGGGAAGTTGCTGGTTCCCTGTGGCAGAGGATGGATGCAGTTTAACGTCGTGCCCAGGACCAGGACCAGTGCAACCAAACAGTGTCTTAAAGTTGTATGCAATCACATGCCACATCACAAAAGAACTGAGCACAAAACATTTATTTTTTATTATTATTATTATTATTATTATTATTATTATTATTATTCAGCAGTTTAACGACCTCGTAAAGCTACAAAGGCTGCTGAAGTCTTTAAAGTTTTCAACGTATTTCCGTTCATTTTTCTTTTAATGTTCAACATTTTCTGTCATTTTTCTAATTTTTTCTGTCATTTTTTCAAGAATTTGATGGCAATATTATTATTCATTTGCACATTATTTTTATGATGCTCACATAATATAACATCTACCTAGTTAGATTAGGCCTAATATCAAATATTTGCCTCATGTTAACAAGCAATTTTGAACATTCACTCTCCAACAAAAAATAAAGGCTGATTAGATATTCAGAATTAAAATGAAAATCAATATATTCACCCATGATTTAGAAACATAAACAATAATAACAACAGCAAATTATTTAATCTCTCTGTTTCATCAATAAAATAATTATTTAAAACTCAATTCCACACACATAAAATATAAGAGAGGACATCGATTTGATTAAAACATTTAATGGCTCGCTGGTTCTTATAATTTGATGACAACTGTTTAAAAGGTGTGTAAATAGTAGTCTATCATATGTCATAATAGTCAGCGTTAATAGACATTCGAATGGTAGCAATTGCATTCGTCGTTACAAAAACAGTAAATTAGTTCGAAATAATTGTCCACAGTTTTAAATCCATCATGCCGGTCAAGTGAGATCAAAAATGTAAACTATGTAAAACGGGTTTTAAATTTGTGTCATCGGTAGGTCTACAGAATGTTCCATGGCCAGGATGAAGCTTAAAAACGGCACTGGTGTAAATACCTAAGGTGCTGCTAATGTAGCCAGTGTTGAATGAATATTATGAAGATTTATAATATTTTTAATTCTTAAACAGTTTATATTGTACTTAGAAATAGCGTGATTTGATTTGATCCGAGCTTGGATCTATAATAAACATGTTGTTTTCAGTTTATATCTGCGCTTGTTATAGCGCCACTCCAAGCTCCCTACTCAGAGGCGCTCCCAACTACAGATCGGACACTGGATCGGTATTTCGCGCCGAAGCGCTGAGCAATTGCGAGTGAAGGACTTGCTCAAGGTTTCTACGCGGCGACTTGAGGTGGATTCGAACCTGCAAACCTCCGGCTACAAGGCAACGAACATACCCACCACAGCAACGCGCTACACGATAATGTCAAAAAGGAAACCCGAACCTATGACTCTTCTAACTGGGTCGTCCTAGTTGCAACAAGTATCAATCAATCAGTCAGTTAATCAATCGATCAACAAATCAATCAGTTAATCAATTGCTCGATCTGATATTATTATTACATCCAATTACATTTTCATCATCTCGTACGTTTGTATGAAAAGTACCCTAAGCTAAATCAACATTGAGAAAATTGGCAGTTCATGATTTATATAGAGTGTATAGTAACCTTTGTAAAGGTGTATAATTGGTCAGCAACATCCACACTAACGATAGTCGACTGCAACATAGACTCATAACGAGTTAGTTCATAATTCGTGTATGTGCATAGAAGTTGGTTAGTCCCGTTTTAGCGTAAGTCATAACGAGGGACGACAGCTCCGGTTAAGTACATGTCGTGTATGCGCGTAATACTGTTATCTGCATCATACATGGGCGGATAGAGAAATTTTCGAAGGGGGCAACATTTCTGCGTTTTGGATCTTAAAGAACAAACAACCAAAAATCGGATAAGTCGACGTTATACATAGCTTTGAACTGACACGTTATAAAGGTATGCATGGACAATTCGAGTAAATGCTTAAATGGTATGAAAATAATGTTTGTAAGGGCTTGAGTCAACTCGTATAACAGCCTATAGCAAACACGGGTTTTCGACAAGTTCTTTAGTCGAATGCGCTCGTTGGACACCTCTACAATTATTCACAAATATACTAAAAGAGCCATCAACAGCTTCGTTCATAACTGTCTTCTTTGTATGATATCGATAATGCAATGAGCGTCAAATCACTATTATTGCAAAAGACATTCGTCTTGTAGTATGATACTAGCTGAATTACCAGGCGTTGCCCGGTAAATTTCGGTTTTTAGTCCCGAGCCACGCTGACCCCGCTCCCACCCCGCCTTTCTCATCCCGCCTTCTTCCATCAGCCACAACCCGGCCGCATCTTGGGGTGTCTGGCGTTCTCCGTGAAATGTAGGTTTTTCGCCCCAACCCAGCTCCCACCCGCCCAGTACGATTGGCGAAAACAAATGGCAGATTAAATACTGAAACATTAATGACCGGCATCTATCTAAGTGCGCGCTATAAAAGAATTTGGCGAAAATGAGGTTAAAAAGTGATGACGTCAGAAATATATGAGCTCGCTGAACGGGTGAAAAAAAATTAGCTTAAATTTCTGTGGCATTATATTGGTAAACTGCGTGCCTATTAGAATGGCCATCGGCGAAAAATGAGGTTAAGAAGTACGATTGGCGAAAACAAATGGCAGATTAAATACTGAAACATTAATGACCGGCATATATTGAAGCGCGCGCAATAAAATAACTCGGCGAAAATGAGGTTAAGAAGGGACGACGTCAGAAATCTATTAGCTCGCTGAACGGGTGGAAAAAGTTTCGGCTTAAATTTTAAGTTAGGTCTCTGGCCGACATTTTAAATGTTCAAAACTCGGGATAAGGTAAGATTTTTGGATCGCGAACCCCGATAGCGTTGTTCGGGGGTGCTAAAAAGTATGTTTGTAAATATTGGGAAAAATCGGTCGGGTGGATAAGAAGAAATTTTTCGCAAACAATGTTACAGTTTCGCTTTTATAGGTTTAGATAATGTTTCATTAGCTGCACTGTGTCGTAAAAAATACAGAACAGATCAGCATAGTTTCTGTCCACGTTCAATACGTTTCCTACCTGCGCGTCAAAGCTAACAAGTATCAAGGTTTTTTATGCACAAAACATCTAGAAAGCGCCTCATGTAGGCCTATACCATTGTAGAGTGACGAAATAGGGATTTTCTAATATATTGAAAGACGATTTATCAAGACTACATAATATATGTAAACTTGACAATATAATTGAAAATATGATAAGCGATGGGTTAGGAGCCCAGCGTCATAATATGATACATAGATTGGTTGTAGTATTCATTGAATGAATGGATGAATCAATGAATGAATCAACGAATGCATAAATGACTTAATTATTTAGTGAATGGTCTTGATTTATTTATTAACTAATTGATTGATTGATTGGTTCGTTGATTGATTGATTCGTTGACTTATTGATTGGTTGATTTGCTGATTTGCTGACTCATTGATTTATTGATTGACAGTAAGCGCTGATGTCGCCCCAGAGCTTTCAAGCACTGATGCACGTTTCATGGATTGATTGCGGCTGGTTATAGTTGTGATTTTTTGACATAGCAAAAATGTTGTGTCTTCCTCGGCATTTCTCCATGTTTCGGATTGGCACTACCACGAATAGAGTCGTGACAAACGTTTTAGAGGATTGATGACAATATGGAAATGCTATTTTTCAGTAAGGATACACACAAAATGGATACCTTCCGATTTTCGATAAACGTGTTTGTTAACTGACACACAGAGTAAAGAAGTCAGTTGAATATATCGACAAGTAAAACTTTTATTAAAGGTGTCCACACAATACTACAACCACTTCGAATGTTGCGACTTAACAACGCAGTATCAGAACAAGATTTAGTACATGTATAATGAATGTTACTCCCCTCGTTACAAAGTCTTAGGACTGGTGGTCAATTGTGGTGATCGTAGATATTGAAGGTAGGGTAAGTTGTGACAGCACATTACAACCATGCCTTGATTTGCATGCAAGCGATAAGTCATGCAGAGTGACGTGACCAATAATAATTGTTTTTATGAATCCAGAGCATTTCATCTGAGCATAGGTCAATAATACACGATTTGTTTTTGTTTGTTTGTTTGTATGTGCACTTGTTATAGCGCCCTTTCAAGCTCTCTAATCAGAGGCGCTCCCGAATGCAGAGCGGACACTGCATCGGAGTTTCACGCCGAAGCGCTGAGCAATTGTGAGTTAAGGACTTGCCCAAGGTCCTTACGCGGCGAGGTGGATTCGAACCTCGAACCTTCCGGCTTCAAGGCAGTGACGCCACCACTACACCACCGCGCCTTTTAGTTTATTTACGCACTTGTTATAGCTACCCTTCAAGCACTCTACTCAGAGGCGCTCCAGACTGCAGAGCGGACACTGCATCGGAATTTCGGAAAAGCGCTGAGCAATTGCGAGTGAAGACTTGCTCAAAGGCGACTTGAGGTGTATTCGACCCTGCAACCCTCCGGCTACAGGGCAACGAACATACCCACTGCATCACCGCGCCCCTCGATGATGCCAGAGGGTAAACCCGAACCTATGATTCTTCTAACCGGGTCGTCATATTTGCAACAAATGTCAATCAATCAATCCGTCAGTTAATCGATCGATCAACAAATTAATCAGTTAGTAAATCACTCAATCTGCAATTTATTATTGCATTATTCATCATCTCGCATGTTTGTATTAGGACTTGAAGCCTAATATAAATTCAGAAATTTGGCAGTTCATCATTTATATAACACATATAATACCCTTAGTAAAGGTGTTGAATTGTTCAACTGCATCCACACTAACGATAGTCGACTGCAACGTAGAAGCATGACGAGTTAGTTCACAATTCGTGTGTGTGTGTGTGTGTGTGCATAGAAGTTGGTTAGTCCCGTTTTAGCGTAGGTTATTTCGATGGAAGGCAACTCCGGTCAAGTGCATATAGTGTATGTGCGTATTACGGTTATCTGCATCATGCATGGGCGGTTACCAGTGTTATTTCTATTAACTGAAACTGTAACTGAAATATCAGAATAACTGAAAAATGTTGAATAACTGAAACTGTAATAGAAACTGAAAAACAATAACTGTATAACTAAAGAATCAAAAGGAGTTAACTTGAAAATAAAACAAGCGCTTCTTTAATTACTTATTGAACGGAAATTCTCCTCTACTACACGTTAAGTTCTCTATGTTCATTTCACTTCCGGTTCCTGTCCCTTTCCTATTCTTTCCTGCTCAGGCTTCGGCGGTAAACTGCTAAACAATCTTCGACTGGAACCATGTTTAAGCCAATTAGCGGAAGAAAATTAGAAAGCGGCGTGTGGGAGCATTTTGTTTTTGAAGCGGCAATAGACAAAAGTCGCTGTTGCGTTCGCACTGGTGATAAAAATGACGCAGAAAACCACGATCTGTCCATCTCTGGACCTGATTGCAGAAGACTTCGTATCCGCGCCTGATTCACAAGCATACGTTGAGCGCGTCTTCTCAGTTTGTGGGGACTTGTGTGCAAGAAAGCGAAACAGATTAAGTGTAAACCTGGAACGTCGTGTGTTCCTTAAAGTCAACCGACAATATGTAAAATCAGATTGATCTCCTATTCAACTTTCTGGGAACTTTGCGCAATATGTGTGACTGTGATCAGTGTCTTAGTAGTTGTGACGTTTGAATATACACGTAATAACTGTAACTGAAACTGTAACTGAAAAATAAGAAATAACTGTAACTGAAACTGAAAAATCTCATTGCAGTTAACTGTAACTGAAACTGTAACTGAAAAAAATTTTTTAACTGTAGCTGAAACTGTAACTGAAAAACCATAACTGAAATAACACTGGCGGTTACAGAAATTTTCGAAGGTGATCAAAATTTCTGGTTTTGGGGTCTTAAAGAAATTTCCGTTGTAAAATTTTCGTCACCGTGAAATCTGATGACTTCTTTAGTCGTTTGGTCGACAGTCAAAATGTCAGAAAAACACTCCATTTTGTCCGCCAAAATAGTTGATTACCAGTTTTTTGGCGTTTGGTCGAGATCTTGGCAAAAAGTCTTCATTTCCCAAAAAACATAGTATTTTCCATGCCAAAATAGCGTATTACTTTTTTGTCATACGATACTTTTTCTCCCTTTACTCTCTGTCTTCTGCCTATCAACTTTACCCACTAGTCTATAGTGCTGAAATATTGTGCGAACATTATGAGGAGGGGACTACGAAACTGATGGGATGGGGCCACATGGCCCACATCCACTTTCCCCGGTATATTAGCTGGTGAGAAAAAGAAAATTACTAAATGAGTGACATGACCATATTTGGCCCTGGATCGTCTGCATAGACGACTTCTTATTCCGTGGGTTCTCTGCCTTCCTATTCAAAGTTTGTACGTTTGGTTGCGCAAATCGTCAGCTATATCCAACGCACTCCATCAACTAACTGTCAACCCTCCTCCATTTTTTCGTTCAATAGCATCATTTTCATTCTATTCACACCCCATTTAGAGCTCTTGCCAGACTAATTATGATTCATTCATATAAAAGTTCATAGTGCTGTAGTACGCCGAACAAATTTCTGTCCAGGGTAACAACCACTGTTGTCATATACCCTGGTCAAATCGGATCCATCCATTATACGACCCACACACTTTCTATAACGCTTTCTGATTATTTTTATTAGAGAACTTTTAGTTTATAGGCCACTCATAGCGATTATACGATCGGTACTCATGGGCTGTGGCCTCGGCGGTCGGATAAATGGTTCAGTAGTGTATTTCGTCATATAGAACGGCTGCAAAATGAACCCACGTCCATCTATGCATAATTGCTCGACAGGTTCTCCTCAGCTAGACAATGCAGTTTTATCAAACAGACTACCATACCGTTGCTTCGATATTATGGGAAGGCGTCTTGCACAACTGTTTTCTCTTCAATAATTGCTTTGCAATTTAAGCTGTTATTAGGAAAAGTCGTCAACGTCAATAATATTGTGGCTTTGAAAAAAAAACGGTCTTCTAAGATTGGAGTTAGGTATGAAAATAATAATAATTGTAGTCTTTAGAAAAATTACCTATAAAATAATGGTAGGTCTATTTCACAAAGTTTTCTTTGAACTAACGCACTCGTTGGACACCTTTAAAATAGTATCAAGTAACACTATAATTATAATTAACAGCGTATAAACAAATTTCTGTCCAGGGTAACGGCCTATGTTGTCATAGACCCTGGTCAAATCGGATCCATCCATAAACTTCTGATAATCATCAGGATGGATGAATCCGATTTGACCAGGGTATATGACAACATAGGTCGTTACCCTGGACAGAAATTTGCTCGGCGTATTACAGGACTTGAGAGCTTTTCAGCGTATAAACTTTTGATATATAAAGCTCTTAAGTGCTGTAATACGCCGAGCAAATTTCTGACCAGGGTAACGGCCTATGTTGTCATAGACCCTGGTCAAATCGGATTCATCCATCCACACTTTTGATAGAACGATCAAACTAACCAATCAGAATGTTCTGTTTTATTTGATTATGATTGAGCAAAACTTATATCGCAGGTTTTTTTGCTGTTAAACAACAAACACAAAATAACGGCATTGTGGCATTATATTAAGACAGCGCAAAATTGTGCCTATAAGACCCTATGGATTCATTTTCACTAATCTGGGCAACTGAGTTCATGTAAAAATTGACTTGTAATTAAAAATTTTAATTACAAGTCAATTTTTACATGAACTCAGTTGCCGAGATTAGTGAAAATGAATCCATAGGGTCTTATTGATAAACATTGATAAACATTTAATGTTTATCAATAGTTACACTAGAACACCTTGCGTGGAATAAGGTAAAAACATAATAAATATAAGTAAGGGTTTAAGTTAATTTTCCCAGCAGGTATGAATTTCTCTGGGTACGCTGAACGATTTCATTAGCAGCCTCTAAAACAAGATTGAATAATCTTACATATAACTCTCATCACCAGCGTTTAGTGCCAGTTCGAAGCCTGCATACAGGAGGAGGGCGATGGTGATTTGTTAATACCACACAGTGTTGTTAAAATGCAACTACAATGTTCGCTTTCACGAGTGAACTAAATGTATACAGCCATTATATCCCAAAATAATGTATGCATCGTTCTTGAAATTCTAGCTCTGCCACTCCAGCTTCCTGATAAATATTGGATCAATTATAGTGTAACAACCAGGAGAATAGATTGTGACGAATCTTCATCATGACACACCAGCCACTGAGTGAACCAGACATAGATTGGGTGGTGAAATCATTGTCAAGGTCTCTAGCAACCACTATGATACTTTAAACATTGTGCATCAAAGCAGAAAACCTCAAACAATTCACTGTATGAATATACAGTATTATGATAAAAGGGTCTACCACGCAACTGTTCTTTTTTACGCAGAAATGGGAAGGCGTCTTAGAGTAAGACAACTGTTTTCTCCCAATAATTGCTTTGTAATTTAAAATAGTATATTATTAGGAAACACTGTCAACGGAGACGGCTGGCCAATTAACCAGGATAGTATAAGATAGGGTAATGGAAAGAATAATTGAGGACTTGAATTAAATATTGCAAACACAGAACTTCGCAAGTTTCTTTAACCGAACGCGCCAGTTGGACACCTTTAAAATGATGTGTAGTGACGTTATATTCCTTTTTATCGGAACATTTTCTTAGCTCATCCCTGCAACTTTTCTTTAGCCCTCTTTACATTACAACGGGAAATTTTGATAACAAAGACCATTAGCGTCGCCTTCCTCGTTTACCCAGACTTAGGATTGGCAATGTCAGAGTACGAACAGTGGCTGAGTTTGCAATACCATCGCATAAGATGACGCAATGCGTAGCATTATATCAACACGCTATAAAGGCGCGCCAAAGAAAACTCTGGGTATAAGGTATAGAAAGCTCTATACTGTGAAAGCTGGTGTCTGGCAATGAACAATGACACATTTTGCATTCATATGAATTTCTTTAAAGCGCATTAAACATTCTTAACATGAACACAACAGTAGCGCAAATCATAATTATAACGGAATATAAAAAAATTCACGCCAAGTAGGCGAGGCAAATTTCTTCTGGGCTGCAAGAAGCAAGTCTTAGAATATGTCTATCAGCAACCAAATTATGAGAAATTTCTGAAATGACAGTTTTAGAATGTCATCAAATTTTGACACCTTTAAGATGTTTTCAAGCAGACTATATATAGATAGGAAATTTCAAGATTTCCGTTGCAATTGAAGAAGGCTCTTTTGGTGTCATAAACCACGACTATCAACTCTGAAAGAATGAGAAAATTCGTAAAATGACAGCCTAAAACGCTACAAATGCAGTGTTGAAATTCAAAACTTTTCGAGATTGGTAGAGGCACATCCCCTCCCCAAACCCCTCTCCCTCCTGCTCGGCTCTTCATGCCTTGCTGATCGTCCTTCGGTCGCTTGTACGTCCCGCCTTCAAAGCCAGCACGAAGTCTTCGCCTATGGTCTACACTGCCAGGAGATGGACATGGACAAATTTTTCACGTTGTCTAGTTCCACTGTGTGCTGAATTATGTGCATTTGAATCAATGGATAATTTGGATATTTGTTGCATGGCTATAATAATTATTTGATGCCAATTTACCGTTTCTAAGATATAATTATAGGTTCCTCTAAAAATAAGAGGGAAAGGTCGCTGTACACGAGTTCAGAAGTTACTGTGTCATTCATTCATTCATTCATTATTAGCATTTATATAGCGCCCCTTCAAGAAACTACTCAGAGGCGCTCCCAGCCCAGCCACGGCAAAAGAAAAAAGATTTAAGGGACTTAAGGAATAAGGATTGACTGGTCAGGTGGAGGAGATGGAGGTTAGGGGGGAGGTCATTCCAGATTGACGGCCCCACAACCGAGAAGGCTCGACACTGTCTGGTAGCCAAGCGAGCCCGTGGAACAAGCAGTTGTCCCTTTGCAGCAGAGCGAAGGGTCCGACGCGCTTCAATGTCAGAGACTGGGCGACAAAGAATGCGCAGGTAGGATGGAGCGCAACCAAGGATACAACGTGAGACCAGGGCAGCAATTCGATAATGGATGCGTTGGGCTATTGGCAACCAATGCAGCACATCACGCATGTAGGTAGAAACAGAGGAAAATTTAGGGATTCGTCCAATGAGCCGGGCAGCAGAGCGCAGAACCCGATCTAACCGACCCAGAACCCCAAGGGGGAGGCCAACAAGGATTGAGCAACAATGGTCGATTCGACTGGTTACGAAGGCATGAACAAGAACTACCAGCGCATCATGAGAGAGAGAGCGTGCAATCACTCGAAGTTGACGAAGCTGGTAGTAACAGCTTCGAGCAACAAGATTGACATGCTGGCTGAGACTGAGTTCACAGTCAAGGGTAACACCCAGGTCACGAACCGTGGAAGAGAAACTAATGTCAGGAAAGATTTGGGCTAGCAGAGGCAAATCGATCTTCTCAAGTTGCCGACGGCCACCCAGCCAAATGAATTGAGTCTTACTGGGATTTAGGAGAAGCCGATTTGACGCCATCCAAGAGGAAAGGACGTCAACAGTCAGACACATTAGGCGCACAGTGCTAACTGAATCCAATGGGTTAGAATGTATGTAGGCTTGAGTGTCATCAGCAAAGATTTGGTGGAGGAGACCCCGGGACTCAAGTAGAGGACAAAGATCAGCCGTGTAGAGATCGTTTAAACAAATAAGTCTTGAGTCACGGTCAGATGGAAGATGATAATCGTCCCTCTCCTCATTAACTCAGACTGGCGCTGGAAGTTACTGGACGCAGATCTTGAATGGCAATGAGCAACGCCACCTTATGGGCCTACCTCTACGTCAGGTTAAACAGATAATCCGCATAATTATGGATCCAGATTTGACGATGACCTGTGACAACAGAGGCCAAACCCTGGACTGAAATTTGTCTGCATAATATATCAGAAAAAATCCTTATTAAAGGTGTCGAAATCCTATGTTTCGTAGCACAGGCGCATAGTTATAATCTGTCATTGGTTTCCATGACACTTAAACAGGTTAAAGCATGGTTGATAAAATACGTTGATCTAACTAGTTTGTCAACTGTAGATGAATTTTGAGCTCGAAGTCATCGAACTCAAGGAGTAGAACCATGACAATGCATGACATAAGCAGTGGACGGAGTGAATTAAAGCGTAGTGGCTGCAAAAATGCTCCCGTCCGACGACCAACACGATTGCACGACTATATACAACGATCACTTAACCCGTAAATGGCAGTAACGCATCATCAAACGCTGAACATACTCACATTACGCCTTTATTGGTCAAATGCCCAAATTTATTCACCTTTCAAATTGCATGCTGGAAGCTCTTCGCAGGTTTCCTGTCCGTCAGCGTATTGAATAAGAGTCTCTTCCTTGGTATGGTGATGCCACCTAGGTCTTGATCCAACCTACCTACTTGAGATCTTTGTCAGCTTATGTTGGGATCCCAACGCTCGGCTGGTAGGGGGTGCCCTCAGATCCGTTTCCTCGTACATCCATCATGTAAAGCCGTGTTTTTGCTGTGGTTGGCCCTGCGGTATGGATTGGGCTCCATTTTGAAATTCGCCTGTTCATTAGATCACTCTGTGGCACACTCTACGTGCTGGAGTCAGGAGCACCACTGAGTAGTTTTATTGAAGAAGTGCTATATAAATACCGGTGCCTGAATGAATAAGTACTTGAATGAATAAATTTTCGGGAGGTGCCAAATTCGAAACCTAACCACAAGTTATCTTTAGTGTGAGACACCTTTTCTTACAGTATATCTGCTCTAATAATTAGAGTCAAAACTCTCGTTCAAAGCTTTAATAACTCATAAATCAAAAATATTATGCTTTTCATGAATCCATTTAGTTCAAAATAATCCTATCTCCACCGGTGCCATTTGCGTGAGGTGCCAATCTAAAGTTTCGATAAAGGAGGAGGATGAATGATCGAATTCGTCATGACACAGAAGCGTCTCTAACATATAAACGATTTTAATTCATGCACTAGCAAATGAGATATCAATGGGAAATGAATGTCCGTTGACGCAACGTCCATGACGAATCGTTCGTTGACGAATCGTCCATGACGAATCGTTCGTTGACGAATCGTCCATGACGAATCGTTCGTTGACGAATCGTCCATGACGAATCGTTCGTTGACGAATCGTCCACGACGAATCGTTCGTTGACGAATCGTCCATGACGAATCGTTCGTTGACGAATCGTCCACATACGAAATTACGGGAATGAGCCGTCGATTAGACGGATCTCGTCATCATCTGTGAGTCTGTACAAGAATTGACCAATCCGTGAAGCGCACACACAGCCACAGATATCGCACAGGAACTGTCCACCAGGCATTTGTTGTAGCTGCACCGGGTAAACTGCGCTAGACTTGCGCCTACAATATCGCTTCTCCATTGCATCGTCCATCCTCCGCTGTTCAAAATCCTCCACCCACCCCAGCCATACAAAGCCTGCGCCATCCGATCCTGTCCAGCATATCGTCCTCAATCCGAGCCCTCCAGATACCGTAAATTGCGAGTTGCATCATGAGGTCGGCCTTGCATCTCTTGCATGGCGCGCCCTTGGACCGCGATCCATCCGCTATAGATGACCATAGAAAATGTCTTCGGTATTCAGTGTCTTCCATTCGGGCAACATGTCCGGACCATCGCAGTTGCGCAGAGATCAGCATAGCCTCGATTCCGGTGATCCTATACATTTCCAAACAGATGCATTTTGGGATCATGTCCTGCCACTTGATATCAGCAATTTTTCGCAAACAGCGTATTATAGAAAGTACATAAATGACATTCTCATCAAAGATTATTCTTTGCTCACCAAAACATGTTGTGACGACTTAAAGATTTGAAACGGGTAAACTAATTTCTCATGATTCTCTTTTAGTTCAAGACACCTATTCTTCGAAATTATCTGTTTTTATATAAGCTATTTTTCATGGTTATCTACAATAAATTCTTCGCAACGACGGTTCATAAGAAAGATGATTATTTTCAAGATACAAACATGCCATTAGACACCTTTAGAATATTTTAAACTAAATTATATAGCATCCTTAATTCAAAATACAATTAATTTAGTGGTAGACATTAGCAGCCGATGTCGTTCTCATTTTTATTGCAGTCTATGTGGTCGCATGCGCATACATAAATAATATAATATTTAAAAAACAATGCAGACTGGTGTATGCCACCAGTTATGGGCAAATACAATAATGTACGTCTCTTAAACTTACAAAACTCCGTCATTTCTGTTCGAATGTACTGCCAGCCTCAAACCTAAATCCGTTTTCTCAAACACGCGGTCCATGGCCGCATGCGGTCCGTAAAGTCTAAATTAAAGTTGGTTGAAGCTGCTGCTAGCTGTGATGACATTAGATCTTGGCTATAATTCTTATCTAAATTGGTTTAGCTGAATTGGTTAAATTCTGATTGAATTTATATTTTTCTATGAAATGAGCACTGAGAGCTGCGATATCCAACATTCAATGTACTGGATAACATTACAACCCTTTATTAACCCTCGGCCTACCAAGGGGGGAGGGGTGGTATCCACCCCCTAGATTTTTTAGAAATCAAACGTGTTCCCAGTGGCGGCGCCAGGGGGAGGCTAGGGGGGGCTAAGCCCCCCCCTAAATGCGGCTCAGCCCCCCCAAAGCAAAATGCGGAAAATGTCTATAACGGCTTATTTTTTAATTTTCGGATAGTTTTTGGATAGTTTTTACTGCCGGATAGAATCTCGCAGTACACCGGCAATTGACGAATCCCAAGGTCCTGGACACGGGACACAACAATGCAGTTGCAGATTTGCATTATGTTTCTCTTACACACCTCAAAATGTGTGTGCTCTTGCCATTTTCGCAAAATATTATATTCCTGATGTGTATTCTACCACTCTCTGGGAATGTACTTTTGATATAATATTATTATGGTCAACCTAGAAGTCCTATTGCTATTAGCATATAAAACATTTATGTGCAGATAATTATATGTATCTAATATATATTTTGGTAACTCTTGTGTTTGTTTGTTTGTGTGTTAGCTATGCACTGCCACAGCTTTCAAGCAATCGACCCCAATCCTTCGCAGGGTGTCGGGCTCGACCCAACACTGGTCAATGGGTGGGTCGACAAATGTCTCCCAACATGGAAGGCCAGGGTGCAGGGCTAAACCCCTCATTTTCTCGGTGGACCGTTTTTAACACAAGCTTATGACAGGACTTTTCTTTCGGTCTCATACGTAAAAAAGCTTTACAGTTTACACCGTTTTTGAGGTGTTTATGTTCAGCGCCTTTCTTTCGGTCGCTTTCGCATAAGAGCAGAGGCTGACACTATTTTAGTGGTGTTTAAGGCCAGAGCTTTCTATTTATTAATCAGCAGTTTAACGACATCTTATAGCTACAAAGGCTGTTGACGTCTTTAAAGATTTTAACGTATGTCTATTCACTTTTGTTCAACTGTTCAGCAGTTTTTGTCCTTTTTCTCTCTGTTTTCGTTTCCTTTTTCCGAAGTTTGATGTCAATATTATTATACATTTGCACATTTCATGATGTTCACATAATACAACATCTAGGTTACTTAATTAGATTAACATCAAATATTTATCGCATGTTTACAAGCAATTTTGAACATTCATTGACCAACAATGAAATTATTGGCGGATTAGATATTCAACATTAAAATAAAAATCAAAGTATTCATCCATCATTTAGAGACATGAACATTGAACAATAATAGAAAGAGCAAATTTTTTTCAATGTCTGTTTCATCTATTACAGAATTATTTAGAAGAAAAAAAAACCAAACAACCCCACACTAAAAAAAAACTAAAAAAAAAACCCAAAACAAACAAACAAACAATAAACACGATAGAGACAAATCCAATGAAATTATAAATCTGATTAAACATTAAGTTTATCTTTGCTCAATACTAAAATGAATCAAACCAGCTAAAATTATAATTCAAATACATTTCACATTGCAAACAAGCCAGTTATTAATCTATTTCCAGAAACATTATTCAAAACAATGGTAAGACTGTTTCACTTTATCAATCACAACAAACAATAGTGACCATTAATAACGTAAAGCTGATACATTGTTCTAGCAGATTTTATTTTCAGATATTATGCTTAATAATTAACTACTCATATAATTCTTCCTTTAGTTATAGTCATAAGGAGATCATAAGCTTCAAGATAAATACCTGGAATAGACAATATATTTTTAACAGTGCATTCCACTTTTTTCTCTTCACATTTTTTAAGTATTAAGGTTGATATGTCATTCTTTATACACGCAAGCAGCAAATGCTCAGTTGTTTCAGGCAATTGGCATTTAGAACACAGGTCTGTTGTGCTTTTACCTAACACCTTCAGCCAAGTGTTATTAAGGACATGCCCCATCCTAAGTCGGGTGATTTGAACTTCTCTTTTCCTGATGGAGTCCATGAATTTTATATCAGTTGTTACAAAAGGTTGAATAGATTTATAAAATCGCCCTTTCCGTTCAGTATAATATTCAATTTGCCATAAAAAGTATCATATTCAATTTGCCAGAGCTTTCCTTTCGGCCCATACGTAAGAAAGCAACGGTTAACATCGTTTTAGAGGTGTCTAAGGTCTGCGCTTTTTCGGTTTACACTGTTTTAGAGGTGTTTAAGGCCAGAGATTTTCTTTCAGTTTTCACCAATTTTAAGAGGTGTTTAAGGCCACCCTTTTCCTTTCGGTCCCATACGCATAAAAGTAGAGGTTGACACCGTTTTAGAGGTGTTTAAGACCAGAACTTTACTTTCGGTTTTCACCGTGTAAGTGTGCTTAAGGCCAACCATTTTTTTCCGGTCCCATACGCATAAGAGCAGAGGTTGACACCGTTTTAGAGGTGTTTAAGACCAGTACTTTTCTTTCGATCCCGAACGCATAAAAGCATTACGGCTTACACCGTTTTAGAGGTGTTTAATTTAAGGCCAGAGCTTTTCTTTCGGTTTTCACCGTTTAAGAGATGTTTAAGACGGATCATTTTCTTTCGGATACGCATAAGAGCAGAGGTGTTTAAGGATAGAGATTTTCTTCCGGTCCCATACACATAAAAGCAGAGGTTGACATCGTTTTAGAGGTGTTTAAGTCCAACGCTTTTTTTCGGACCCATACGCAAAAAAGCATTACGGTTAACAACGTTTTAGAGGTGTTTAATTTAAGGCCAGAGCTTTTCTTTCGGTTTTCAACGTTTAAGAGGTGTTTAAGGCCGACTTTTTCTTTCGGATACGCATAAGAACAGACGTTTACATCGTTTTAGAGGTGTTTAAGGCCAGAGCTTTTCTTTTGGTTTTTACCGTTTAAAAGGTGTTTATGGCCAACCCTTTTCCTTCGGTCCCATACGCATGAGAGCAGAGGTTGACACCGTTTTAGAGGAGTTTAAGGTCAGAGTTATTCTTTCTGTCCCATACTCATAAGAGCAGCGGTTGACACCGTTTTAGAAGTGTTGAAGGACAGCGCATAAATCAAGACTTTCAGCAATGAAATGATGAGCCATTTAATAAAAACGACAGCCTAATATGCTACTATTGCAATGTGGAAATTCAAAAATTTTCAGGACTTTATCGTTCATAAATAGCTAGCAAATAAGAGGCTGTAACGTGCTTTAGTCAATGTCAACTGCCCAAAAAGCGTTTGTTTCTGGGGCTCCGCCCCAGACCCCGCTGGGAAGCTTGCGACGGTATGTGCTTTGTTCATGCATTCGGCACTCACAGCTTCGCGCCTACGGTGGTTGCAATATGACCGCCCGGGGAAGAAAATTTTCTAGTTTCGTCCCTGGTAGGTAGGAAGGGCAAGGGGCTTCAGCCCCCCCAAACCTGAAATCCTGGCGCCGCCACTGCGTGTTCCGTTTGGAGTAAAATTTTGACGTTTTAAGCAGCTTAGAGGGTTCATTGGCACACATTTTGAGCTAAAAGTTTTGATGATGTCCCATACCGTTCAAAATTTATACCCAATATACCCAAGGTACCAGAGGGGGGGTGGATACCACCCCCTTAGATTATCGACTATAACTTTTGTGCCATTTACTATGAAGAGACACAAATTATACCATTCTTTAGAGGGATTGTGGGTTTACATTTCCCTGCTCATTGAGTTGTCTTTTGACTACCGGAAGTGCTCCAAACTAAATGAAAATGTATATTAATGTGTTTTGTTTTCATAATATTTTCATGTTTTTTTCTATTATAACTTATCCATAATTTATTTTATAATAGAAGTAAATTATGCCATTCTGTAGAAGGCATTTAGGGCTATTTTATAATACTAAATAATTTGTCTTTTGATGACCGGAAGTGCTCAAAATAAATTAAAATATGTGAAAATGTTTGGGTTTTTTTACAACGCAAGCCGATATGTCTGCGTCAACGTTTTTCGGCAGCTACAACATGGTTTTTGTTTTGATTGTACATAAAACAGACTTATAACTAGTTTTTATAGTAGAAAAATTGAGCTTTATTATATGTAAACTATTCTTGTATTTTTAAAAATCACGTTTAAAACACACAGAACCTAATATTTTGCTTATGCGTAAGTATGCGGTTTGTGGAATCGACGGGTACCCATGGTAAAAAATTCATAATTTCGAGGTGCATCCATATTTTATGAACCTAAATATACCATTTTGTGCAGAAATGAATGCCGAATCCATCTGTATATTACAAGTTATGATATCTTAAACCAAACCCAAAATGCAAGGGGGGTTGTTAACCACCCCCTTGGTAGTCCATGTTACAAAAAAGCTTGGTAGCCTGATGGCTAATAGGACAACTATTCAAAACTTTCTCTCATAAGCTTCTTTTTTAAAACTTTCGCCAGCGAGTCCTTGTTTGAAAATTTAATATTGATATCGATTTTTAAACAAGAATTCGCTGGCGAAATTTTAAATTATTTTTAAAACAAAAAACCGGCGAAATTAAATTTTGAATAGTTGTTCTACCATTAAGGTCTCGTGATATGCAATTAAAGTTTGTGCTGAGTCTCTTATAACGAAGAATAAGAAACTTTAAAATGGTGTGTAAATGTAACACTTTCTTATGACAATAATACCGTCTTTAACGTTGGATCGTGACAACAAATTCCTGGACGCCGCAAAACTGATTCTTATCGAAAGGGCGATTATCAAAATGGCGATTTCAAAATGGCACCGCTTTTAAAGACACAGGTTCGAAAGGACGCCTTGAGGACCTCATGAACAACCTTAGACGAACCGGCTACTTACATCCTGATACACTTATAGCAGAAACTTTAACGCAATAGGCTGACAAGGTGCTTTTCAAAGCTGTTCAGGGAAACGAACTTCATGTCTTCCGTAACCTCTTTCCACTGCAGCGTGATCCATTATATAACTTTAGAGAAAGGACTCACAATTTCATCCTCCCCCAATAAAAACTCGTTGAATTTTATCCCAAGAATGTTAATCAAAAACACGTACTAATTACATGTAACTTAAGCATCCATACTGTCAATTATGCTGATGTAAACCTACAGCGTTCTGTCTGTTGTTTACTGAATAAAACGAAGATACAATACTCTCAAAAAGGGCGAACAAACAGCAGGGTGACAATCAAAAGGGGGCGCCACACATTAGGATGCAAAAAGTGCCTCTGAGGTTTTTGCCAATATCTTCGTCAAAAGCATGAATTCTTAAATCAAATTTTACAGGCTTTAAGACAATTGATTTCTAGTCGAAATCAGGACTTTTTGAAAATTCGAACATTATGATTGTACCAAATATTCACTTCGTATTCGCTTCGGTGTCGAATAGCTGGCAAAATAGCTATTTGGTATTCGGCCAAATAGAAGCGGTCGGACCGAGGGCGAAGAGTGGTCACGTGATATATTATTATGTTTCTGCATGCGTGGCTGCTATATCGAGGTACCAGAAGTAACTGTCTCATTGACATAATACTCTTAGTTCGAATTCTACACCTTTTATGTTGTATTTATTTTGCTATATATACAAGTGTCAGAAGGTGATATTTGTTTTCTTCTCATACGGCAGCAACAGCAACAGCTCTTGCAAATACCGAAAGTGCATCAATTGCTTAAATTACTTAAACATTTCCGGTACACCAATGGGTTCGCTGATAATTATCCGCTGAAAATTATTCTCAATTCCAATGTCTCTAATCATCATCATCATCATCATCATCATCATCATCATCATCATCATCATCATCATCATCATCATCATCATCATCATCATCATCATCATAATCATCATCATCATCATCATCATCAATTTCTGTCCAAGGTTACGGCCTCTGTTGTCATAGATCCTGGTCAAATCGGATCCATCCAAATCGTTGCTTAGTAAGTAACCGCGAAATGCTTAATCCTCAGGCAACCAAGCTTTTTTCAGACACGTCCGCCAATGGAGTGGGGGTAGTTATATAAATGCTAAAATTGCGTCTAGTTATTGCATGAAAAGGATTTACATCCACAATCAGACTGAGTCTTCTGTTTATTTCCAGAATATCAAAGGCTTATAATTGATTCCATCAAGTAGTAGACTAAAAGACATGCGGGCATTGATTAAAAATAGGAGATGTCAGAGAGCAACAGGAAAGAGAAACTCAAAAGGGTCAGGTTCCAGTTTAGATCCACCTCAGTTATTACAGTTTTTCGACAACAAAGCTGAAAAGCGTCGTTAAGTGAAATATATAATAATTTGTTTGCAACTTATGAAAATCTGGTCAAATCGTTTTGCTTTTGTTTGAAATTGTTTGAAGTCGGCTCACCTTCACGCTGGTTGTCAGTAAGAAAGGCACCGAAAGTATTTTTATTATAGACATACACGACCTTATTGTCTCAATGTGTCGTCAATATATTAGACACTTTTAATTAATGGTTCTATTTTCTATATATATATTTGGTCGCGTTGAACTTAAGTTTTCTTGCCAATTCTAACACAACTGCAGATCTGGAAGAAGTTGACGGCACTTTACCCAATATATGGCTGCATTGGCTTCAAATACCGTACCGCATTGAATACAAACTCTCATTGCTCGTCTACAAGTCACTAAATGGCTTAGCACCGGACTACCTTAAAATCCTTCTGCGTGCAGATGTCGGCGTCAGGTGCTGGAAAGAAGCGAGCGATAACCTTAGTGCAGACATCTCCCTGGTCTTTTGTGGGTTGATGAACAGGTTTTGGCTTGTGACCAAAGTGTGCATTAGCAGGAGTTCACTTTGGACAAATTCTATGTTGTTCGACATGAAATCGATTATTAAAAAGCGACTAAAATCAATTTCGGCTCCAGCGTGAGTTTTCGTTAGACACTGGCTAACAATATCATGTCACGGAATCAAAGAATTACATAATCAGGTGGTCGTAATAGAGAATATACTTGCTTACTTACTTTAACATTTTGAAAATGATTTTGAAAATGATTGTGTTCTAATATAATTATAAGTCAGAGAAAATCAATCAATCAAGCAATCAAACAATCAATCAATCGAAGACAATGGGAGACGGGAAAAGCACCTTCAGGTTATAGCGTGATATTGGCATGCATAGATCAAGCCGTTTATGCGATCTGTCGGTTGACTATATCCAATACGCATTGTGCTTTCCAGCATCCGTGTGTTAGATCTCATTAAAAGCCCTTGTTTGATTGTGTTCGTTTCTGCATGGCTTCTTCCAATTTAAATGAATATCAATCGACGTTTCTATGTGCTGGCCACTGGCTATCTAGAACCTGTGTATTTGTCTTATATCGTTTAAAAAAGCTATTTTTTATGATTTTCCTCGCTTTTACATAATTTCTTCCAATTTATCTGAATACCAGATGACCTCTCTATGTGCTAGAAGTTTCGATGATAGCGATCCTCATACCTAATGATATCCATGACAACTGCTGTCATTGGCAAATTGAGACGGATTTACTGGTTAACGGAAATTTGAAAACTTATTCGAGGCACTCTGCGTTGAATCCTCCTTTGGAAATTTTAATTTTTTAAATTCTCCTTTGGAAACTTAGTCCTAAAATTGAATCCCAAGAAATGTTGTAGTAACTGAGCCTTTGAGGGCAATCATCTGGGCAGCCACATAGATGCGATTGGAGGTTCTATATTAGGCCTAGATATTTAAGTAGTAGACTATATTTATAGGTTTTTGGGTGAGGAGTCAAGTAAATACATAAGGTATGAACTTAAGAACATAATATTACGAATTCGTAAAGATTCGAGTTAATTATGTATAATATAATTCCCAAGCCAAAACGGTATTCCTCTAAATTCTTGAGGCCGTTGGATACCTTTAAAATCATTTAAAATAAAGCTACAATAATCATCAACAGAATATTTCATGGAATTCGTCCATATTAATTTTTTCTGTACAAACACCAAAACCGTTTCAGACCATATTATTTTAGTCGACTGCAACGAACTTTTTTGCAGAAGATGTCGCTAAACTCTCGATCCATCCATAAATCCGCATAAAGTGTTAAGATCTATGCATGCCAATATCGCGCTATAACTTGAAGGTGTTTTCCAGTTTTCCCATTGTCTTCGTTTCATCAATATCATTGGGCTCAATGCCCGAAAGAGTCCGACGCCACTCTCTGTCTGAGTCTGTCTCGCGTCATGCTGCCCAGCTTCAACAGGTCCGGTCAGCAGCTCTGCTCCATACTATTAACATCTTGGAGCAGTTAGACCGCCTTGTCTAAATGAAGAGAATATTGGGAGGGAGGCATGAAGGACAACCTAGGTCAATGCCCGTATGTGTCCCATGCTCTCCCCCGACTCTATCCACCGGTCTGTCCTGACCGGCCTGTGCATGTCTGCTCCACATCATGACACCTTGAAGCATCTGGGTCGCTCTGTCACTTGTGCCGTGGTTTTTGCGGATTTCATTCGTCTTGGTTTTTTACTGCCAGCGTATCGCCACCCATCTGGCAAACCTTCCTCACTTTGTCCGGGCTTAGGACCGGCACAGGTAAGTTGTTGGTTCCCTGTGGCGGAGGATGGATGCAGTTTAACGTCGTGCCCAGGACGTGTCTTCGTTTGTAGACTTTAAATTTGCGACGCAGTTGCAGTTATTTCGAAAAATTCTGAGATTGCCCTCTAAACAGACAGCGATCTATTCTCTTTGTGGTAGCAGAACTCCGGTTGTAACGTTTTAGAATACTATTTTGATGACCATCAAAGAATTTTCAACCTGAAAATGGAGGTCTGGTCGAAAGCTTGATTATACTCCCAATTATTAATCCATCTTTATACATGATTTTCTCTTGCTAAGTAAATCCGTCAGCGAAAACACCGAAGAAACTAAGAGCTGCAATACTCAGAAACAACGTCTTATAATTTTTGTGCATATTTTACACAGGTCCGGTTTGATATGGCGGTTTGGTTTTTTAGCGCAAGCTGTGGACCAAAATACGAGGAAAATAGCATTTTTTAAATATCATGCAATCATAAATAAAGCGCCTCAGATATATAGGTCAATCCGATTTTACTTAGATTGCTGATTTGAACTTGGATTCAAATATGTTAGCTATCTGAATAAGTTTAAGAGAGCAGCATAATAATCTACAGATCATGTATAATTTTGCTTCTTATGGACACCTTTTATTTAAATATTTCTGTTGGTATATAATTGAAGTTTGCGATGCATACAACTCAGTTTAATACAGCGTTGTCACAAAAAGGTAAATTTTTATTGAAACCAATTTCACACAAAACATCATCGTAGATCATTGCGATCACGTCTGGACTTCTACAGTGTCACAATAATCATTATGCGATGGACTTCCGGCTTTGCTGCTTCACCACACGCGTCCAGCGCCGCTGCTCTCTCTGCTCAGCTGCCCAAATCATTGTGGAAATCATTGTTCCTCGCTCAGGGTTGAAACGAAGCATCGCCGAGCCTTCTTCGTGGCTGGCCGATCTATCGGTTGCGTTCGATGCGGTCGATCATGATGTGCTGGTCGAAAACCTGGGAAGAACATATCTTATTATGCAAGTCCATACAATAATCATGACCATAAAACTAACCAACGACTACGGTACGTCAACGGTCCAAGCAGCGAGCCATTGTTCCTATCAATGTTCCACTGTGCGTTTGCAGATAGCTTGATTAAGTGTATTCTCGCTTACTTACTTACTTAGTAATTGCAATATTATGAGTAATTAGGTAAGTAAGTAAGTAGGGGTGGAGTGGTGCTGCGGGCGGGAGGGGGGTGAAGCGAAATTGGGTTGCGGGTTGGGGCGGGATGGGTGGCGCGATGGTAGAGGTGGGGACCGGTGTAAAGGTTTCAAATTATCCCCTCCTAAACGGTTTCAAATTACCATCGGGGGTAATCTCAAACCGGTTTCATCCTACCCCCTGCGGTTTCAGGTTACCCCCAGTGAAAGCGTTATTTTCGTCAATTCAGCTTCTATTTCACCTATAGCGAACCTTCATCCAGCCTCTATTTCACCTATAGCGAACCTTCATCCAGCTTCTATTTCATCTATAGAGAACCTTCATCCAGTTTCTATTTCATCTATAGAGAACCTTCATCCAGTTTCTATTTCATCTATAGAGAACCTTCATCCAGTTTCTATTTCATCTATAGAGAACCTTAATCCATCTTCTATTTCACCTACAGAGAACCTTCATCCTATTAGTTCATTTTCACTGCATTATAATTGCACAAGACAGCTTTATGTGCTTGTCAGTGCGTGTGTGAGTATGTGTGCATGTGTGCGGTCGTGTGTGAAGTGTGTGAAGTGTGTGTGTGCGTGCTTTACGCGCTCACGCGCGTGTGTGAGTGTGATTGTGTGCGTACGTGTGTTTATGTGTGTGTGTGTGTGTGTGTGTGTGTGTGTGTGTGAGTGTGTGTGTGTGTGTGTGTGAGTGTGTGTGTGTGTGTGTGTGTGTGTGTGTGTGTGTGTGTGTGTTTATGAGTCTGTGTGTGTCTGTGTATGAATTGTATGTGCTATCTTATAGGGTTGCTTACATACCTCATTCTAGAAAAACGTTTTGTCAATAAATTTAATCGGAACTGAGTGATACCGCAAATGCTATTAATTAATGCAAGGGTGGCCTGACGAATTGCCAGTGATCGCCTGGACCCGTCAGAGGTTTGTGTAAGATGTAATATAATTTTATAGCAGTTTCAACGCTAGGCTATGTACTACACTAAGGTTGGAGCAACTTAAAAAAATGTTATGTCAGACAGAACTGCTTATATCCACTGAACTGCTTATATATTTCATTAGTATAAGGTAAATAGCATTATAAGTTTAGGCTATTATCTGCAGCTAATCCATAATGAGCAATAATGACAAGAAATTACAATTACAGGTTAAAATGCGATCATTACCTCGTGCAAGTTAAAACAATTAAACATTGGGAGTGGGTATTTATTGAAGTCTCAAACCATGTCTTTGAGCACTGAAATTTGTAGAAAGATTGTTGAGATGACAGCTTAAAATTCGACCGTTGCTGTTTGGAAATTGAAAAATATTTGAACAATGAACAAGCACTTTTGAAGTGCTAAACACAAATATCAGCACTGAAAAGATGATAAATTTTGCTAAAGTTACAGCTTAAAATGCTGCCATTGCAGTGGAAATTCATTTTTTTCAAAACAATGGAAGGGGAGGTGTCCCTTTCCAGGCTCCTTATTATGCAAGTACATGTACATGTAAGCATGACCAGCATTATTTTCGAAGAACAAAGCTTAACAAGCCAAGAAGACACACTCGAGACTGATGGTTCAGGAAGTTCCAACAGCAAGACTTCAACTTCAAACTACCGAATAGGAATCGCAAGAGCCAGGCATAATCACACCATTACCAAAATCAGTTGTCGAAATGCAAAGTGAAAATGCATAGCAATGGACGATGATAAAAATATGCAGTGCAGTGGTAACTTTCAGCTTTGTTGCTGGAGTCGTCACAACTTTCTTAAATGTTTCCGAAAGGCTGCTTTTCTAAAAGGTTGAGAACCGCTGCACTAGGATGTCGTTTTCCAATCTTTCTGTGACAATTTCTGAAGAGGCGCTATATGAATCTTGAGATACGAAGATGTACCTTCATTCAATCTGAAGATGCGCAACCACCGCCGCCACCACTACAAAAAGAAGACGAAGAAGATGATGATGATGATGACGATGATGACGATGACGATGACGATGATGATGACGATGACGATGACGATGACGATGACGTCATCGTCATGATGACGACGACGACGACGACGACGATGACGATGACGATGACGATGACGATGACGAAGATGATGATGATGAAGAAGAAGAAGAAGAAGAAGAAGATGATGATGATGATGATGATGATGATGATGATGATGATGATGATGATGATGATGATGATGATGATGATGATGATGAAGAAGAAGAAGAAGAAGAAGAAGAAGAAGAAGAAATTAAAAAAGTGTTGTAATACGCCAGACAATTTTTTTCAGAGGGCAACGGCCTCTGTTGTCATTCAATTGCTTTTGGAATGCTGATACCATTAGGCAAAAGTTTGTTTTACGTAATAGCTTTGAGTCATAGTCGAAGTTTCTTTTTAAGATCTCTGTGTGACAGCAAAGTTCATTAGAGACATAAATGCAAACATTCTGCATACATGTATATATATATATATATAATCGAGCTCTAATGACGTAGTTCGAGAAGAGGGGGATCCATGGGTCGGGAGGTCAACTGGATTCAAACTAAGATTTAGTCTCTGAGTGACTTCATGCATCAGCTGGAGGTAATAGTTGTGAACGACGAGATGGCTGAGAGTATTCGCCGGAGTTTGTATTTTACTGGGCTATAATGGCTGTTGCATGAATCTGGTAGTAGTATTATAATACACGACGTTTGGCGCAGAATGGCCATCACCAAACAGGCCATGAGAGACCTTGACGGAAATGTTTGGTCCTCACCATTTCACCTAGAGGTCAAGCTCAACATATTATATGATGCTTGCGTACTATCGATATTCCTGTATGGCGGCGAAGCGTGGACCTTGACAAAGAGGAGAAGAAGAAAGTGTACGCTCTGGATCAATGATGTTTAAGGAGCATCTATGCAACATCAAATGGAATGACTTCATAACGAATTTTCTTATGGAAGTTCGACAGCGAACGAACCAACAACCTCTGACATCGATTTTGAGAAGGAGGCGACTTTGCCTCTTTGGACACATGGTCAGACTCCTGCCGACCGTCGACGCGAGACTGCTCCCACTTTGGTTGCCCATCCTCAGTGGAAGATGCCTCGTGGGAGGTCGCGAGATGCGTGGCTGTCCTGCGTTTCAATGGATCAACGGTGCAATGACGTCCCTAAGGCCATCGTTGTGGGAGAAGGCCGTAACCGGTGGAGAAGAATTGTTGACATAATGCAATGCCCCAGGAGGGAATGCTTCATGAATGAATAATTATTAATAGGACGACTTTTGCAATTCTTATATTCCTGTATCGCCGATAAAATCAACTTTCGTGTTTACAGCCAGTTTGCTGACCCACATAATCAAGTCAAATAGAATTTTATGCGTATAGTTATATATAGCGCCACTAAGAATACATTTAAAGGTATGTAATCGAATCACTACATTCACCATGAATATTAGACAAACGACGCCAATTATGCACTATACTATTACACTGATGAGCGATTCAGGTGCCAGAACACGCGCGCACGCTCACACCAACAGCCGCACACACAAAAACACAGGTTATTATCCATTAATCTATTTATTTCTAGTTTATCAATACACATTACCGATTAACCCTGATTCCACATCGCTGTGTATTATAGTGTTACGAAATGTTGTGTGGCGTAATGCTGGATCTACCAATCACTTTTACGTTTGTCGGCTACTTCGCGACGGATTTAGATATCTGACCATAAAAACAGAAAATGTGTGGGTTCTATTTTATCACATTTAGATTTTCACTTGGAATACAAACAACATCTTCCTATTACATCCAGCCTTTTCTAAATGCCATTTATGGTTTTATTCTGAAATATTTTCACAAGTTACTTTTGTTCAAGTGACTTTTTATCTCAGTTTTGTAATTTTGATGCATGCAGCCATTTAGGGACGCAGTGTTAGTTTTATTCATCAATAATTCACAAATGTCTTTATTTCAAATAATTCTTTTGTCAATTGAAGCCAAACGACTCAGGTACTCCAATCTGTAATTTAACTGCTAAAATCCACATGTGGCGGCATCTTAGCTCCACCATTCCCGTTTAGGCTACTGTTGGTTCCAGTCCACAGCGTTGAGATAATTATGAGGGCGAGAAATCTTCGTCATTACACAATCATGTCAGTTGCCATTGAGCAATAATATCAATGTCAACGCAGTGGCAGCCACAAGAGTCTATTCTAACCATTGCGTTTTGGAGCAGATTCAACTGGAGTAAACTGTTTCAATTGAATACAATTTTAAATAATTATATTAAACGCACTTAATTATTTTAAAATATAAGATATAAATAATTCTTATGAAACTATCGCAGTCTATGCGCTGTGGGAAGACACCTCTTGTACGTTTTCTCCTTTTGTTATAATATGTCCACATCATTTATGTTTCTTTGCATCGTTACAGTGTACGACATTTTACTTCACTTCAGGCTTTTAGCGTCGTCGTATGACATCAAAAACCGTTGACGATAACTTGCGGCATTCGTATCATTACAGTGAATATGGATCATTATCGTTCGAATTGACTCTGGTCTAGCCGCAAGACAATGTAAACCACCAACATAATGACTCATATTCGCATATTGCACAGTCAATGCAAACATTTGGATAGAATGCGTTACGTTGGCGACGACGACGACGACGACGATGACGACGACGACGACGATGACGATGACGACGATGACGACGATGATGATGTTGATAATTCAGTTTAATCATTTATTCATTTCTGCACTCGTCGTAGACAACGATTTATTTAATGAGTATTCTTTCTTGGTCAAGATCCCTGGCACTCAATTATTGTGCATTGTGCAAAACGTGTAATAGAATCATTACATTTACAGTAATTTTCATAAATCTAGAATTCAACTGGAGTACAGTGGAGTTTTCGATATTTTAGCCATGACACAGACTTTGCGTATTTTCTTTCCACTGCGCAGCACTGAGCACCTATGAACAAAGTATAGGTTAATTAATATCGCAATAAAAAATGCAGGTTTGACCAATACTCTGAGGTTTGCCGGTGGTTGTGCAAAATTGGAATCTCTTGTGCCACGATTCCCAGTTTCATTTTTTGTGTGCAAAATTTTGCGGCAGAAAGGAAAGTTCAGTCAAACACAAATTCAAGACGTAACAATTAGCCAGAAACTGGGCTGTTGATTTGTGCGCGTGTGTGCGTGTGTGTTTGTGTGTGCGTGTGTGTTTGTGTGCGTGTATGGTTGTGTGTGTGGGGGATTCGTTCAACTTTTGATACCTCGCTATTTGCCTCATAATAATTATTGTTATAATATGCATTTTTAGAAGCGTGAATTCTTTCAATGCAATCGACATCATAAAGTTAAAACACCCTGTAACTGGACTACGAGCCTGACATAATTATTTAATATGGTATCGGAAGAATACTTTTTGAAGGTGTCCATATAGAAGCGACTTTACCTAATTGGTTTGCTTAGCGACATCTTGTGGTTGTTGAAACCGTCAACCTTAACACAGCATCACACTTTAATACGATTCTTTCTGATGGAATGAAAATGACATCTTCCTTTTAGATTGCTGTGATTTGAAGACTTTCAAGATGTCAATTTCATTTTTATTTTATTCTGAAATATTTCGTTAATCCGTTTGGTTAAAGAATCCACTGATGCCACAAGATAATAATAATCTTCGTTTAATTTAGGAAAAGAGACAAATCCAGGTGACACACCGCTTCACCCAGTTACACGTCAAAGCACATTAATAATCAACAACGGCAAAAATATTGTGAACACAACAATGTCTATCATTAATTGGCGGCAAAGAGAACCCTCGGAATAAAATTTCTATCGTCTTTAAATGGTAGAAGAAAAGGATGCTGTCTAGGGCGTAAGTTATAGGTGGCTTTTGCTAGGGGTGGGGAAAAGGTTCCTCAGGACGTGATTGACATTTAGCATTACATTACGAAACAGCCCAGCATCTGCTCCAGCAGCTAACTTCTGTATGTTCGGGAACATTGCGGGAAGGTATCCAAGTCGTTGCATGGGGTTCAACATTCGTTCTATTTTAGTTCTGGCATCGCTCATGGTGAATCCACACCAGGCTGGGGCAGCAGAGATGATCCTCAAAGATGACATAAAACTGCTGAACCCAATTCCATCGATGGAAGGTAGCCAGGGATGCCACTCTGGATTTTGAAAAAAGGTCAGATCCGGTCAGAAAAAAGGCTAGAAAAGGCTAGATTGACGATTTTCCTGTAAAATACATGGTTTTTCCAATTTTCCGGCTTGAAATTTCAGACGACCTTTTTTTAAAAGTTGTCCGATGACTAAAATATGCACTCTTTTCCTTCGCGAAAAATTTCAGATGACCTTTTTTAGTATTTCGCTCCCAAATTTAACAATTTATGGTCCAAATTCAAAAAATTTTAGATTTTTTTCACGTCTTTTGTGCATTATCAGTTTGAAAAGATAAATTTGTATGTAAAAAGTCGAAAAAACCGCCGTGAGAAAAAAAGGCTAAATCCTGACTAAAAAAACCTAGAAACCTAGACAAGACCGAAAATACCTAGATCTAGGTGGAAAAAGCTAGGAGTGGCATCCCTGAAGGTAGCATCCCATATCCGCTGTTGACGTTTCCGGGGTGCCAGTCCACAGCATTCAGAAAGAAGGGCGAAGGTTCTTTGTGATTACACTCAATGCAGTCAACGAGGACATCAGACACAAAACGAAATCTGTGGCAATGGTTCTGGCATGCGGTTACATTATATCATTAAATATGGGTATTGAAGTGAATCAAGGTAATTCAGTTAAATATGACTGTAGACATTTGTTAGTAAAGGCACTTAATTACTTGAAATCATTAGTTTCGCATTCCGGTTATTCACATGAAATTACTCCAACGGAAATGGAACCACAAGATTGACAAACAACTTTTATACAACTCTTCTTTCTGTGATATATTAGTTCGAATATTAACCCGTTTTGCCCAATTTTTTGCTACAGTGTAACATGGCCAATAGTCTGCGGACCACCCTCCTGTATTCAAAATGTGATCGCTGTTTTACAGTAACTGTCCGCTCTCTCTCCTATTCAGTGATTGTGGATAATTATAATAATATTATGGTCTACTGCTATCACAAGAGCTCACACCTTTAACCCTTTGGAGGTGAGGTGACGATTTGTAACGCCAGAGGTGAGGTGGGGTTTG
>OX457040.1:6190356-6246896 GCA_949752735.1 Lumbricus terrestris | reverse complement strand
TGGACGGATAGATGGGTGGAGGGATGGATGGATAGATGAACGGATGGATAGATGGATGGATGGATGGATGGTTGGATGGATGGATGGTTGGAGAGTTGGATGAATGGATGGATGGAAGGAGAGATAGATGGATGGATGGATGGATAGATGGATAGATGAATGGATGGATATATATATATATATATATGTATGGATGGATGGATGGATGAATAGATGGAAGGACGGATAGATGGATGGATAGATGGATGGACGAAAGAACGCATGAATTAATGAATTAATTGATTTTTGAACTAATTAGTTAATGAATTATCGAATCAATGGATTTAATGAATAAACACACAAGATAATAAATCGATCAATTTATTAGCTCATGAATTATCGACGAAGAAACGAACATTCGAATCGATGATTTTAACTGAATTTAAAAATAATTGCATTATCGCATTGATAAATAAATTGACAAAATAAACAGACGAATGAATTAATAAACGAATTAATTAATTAATTAATCCATCAATCTTCATCAATTCATTCATCACAATCTCTCCATGTCTCCCTCAAGCAATCGTCCTCCAATTCATTTTCCCTTACGATCCTTCTCCATCTTTACCATCATACTCCAGTCGATCACTCGTTCCACTAAAGATGTTTCCAGCGACGATTATTATGGAATATTATGGAATACATTCATCTAAACAAATATTTGAGGATATGCGACATCTGCGTTTATTCACGGAATCAGGAGGCAGGCACATAAACAGGTAGGATGACAGACAGACAGACAGACAGACAGACATAAAGACAAACAAACACGGAAAGGAAAACAGAAAGACACACACAAAGACATACACAGACGGGCAAACACACAGTGATACAGATTGACGTAATCCATGCCAGTCGCTGAAGCCGAACTCATTGCGGTTCCACATCGTTGGACGTCACTGAAGCGAAGACATTCGAATCTTCTGCGAGTGAATCCGCTGTAAGCTGACATCAAACGGACCGTGACGTTGAGTTGTTTTGGGGAATTGAGTGAGACGATCTGGAGGATGAGAGTCACTGGAGTGTGACGAATTTACGAGCAAAGAGATTCATGCTGGGAATAGATAAATTGTGAAGTTGAGCCAGAGGAGGTGTAATTGCGAATTTATTGGGAGGAAAGAGATGAGGGAAGAATCAGGAGACAGACAGATAGAGCTAGACAGACAGACAGACAGACACGCAGACAGACACGCAGACAGACACACAGACAGACAGACACGCAGACAGACAGACATTCAGACACGCAGACAGACACACAGACACACAGACAAACACAGAATTCAGAACGAAATAGATGTCGAAATGATCAAGGATATGATATCTCATCGGGGAAGAATAAGAAGGTGAAAACAATAGAAGGTAGGATATAGAACAATGGACGAGACAAGACAAGTAAGTGGATGATTCGGATGAGGTGAACAATTGATATTGAGACAGCCGCAGATGGACGAATTGGAAAAGGTTGGCAGTATATATATATATATATATATATATTTATATATATATATATATATATATATATATATATATAATCAGGCAGACCAACAGACACATAGACATATAGATAGGCAGACAGATAGATAGACAGATAGACAGACAGACAGACAGACATAAGTCAGATAAGCAGACCGACACACAGACAGACAGACAGACAGACAGACAGATGGGCAAACTGATAGACAGGCAGACAGATAGGCAAGCAGGCAGACAGACAGACAGACAGAAAGACAGATAAGCAAACCGACCGACAGACAGACAGACAGGCATCGGGCAGACAGTGGGAGGGACAGACACAGAGAGAAAGAGGTACAGACAGCGTCATTATGTTGAGGCAGAGTCATGGAGATAATGTTTGTCAGATTGAGACAATCGGATACAGAAGGAGGCACAGATATACAGAGAAAACCAGACAAAGAGACACAGCCAGAGACAGAGACACAGATACACACAGAGAGACACATAGAGAGGCATTGATAGACATTGCGAGACATAGAGAGACAAACGATCGGACGGAATGGAACGATTCCAAAGCGAACAGGAGAAGGTGAGACAAATAAAAGCACTAAGGACTAAGGAGTTGACTACAGATCACTCTCCATGATTACCAACTTCCCTCACCCCGCTCTCTATCCTCGCTACTCAACAGTGATGTGGTAATTATCAAAATATTATGTCTAATTGTCTCCATGTTTCTGTATTTCCATATATATCTCTGTTTGTATGTTTGTATGTGCACTTGTTATAGCGCCCCTTCAAGCTCTCTACTCAGAGGCTCTCCCGAATGCAGAGCGGACACTGCATCGGAGTTTCACGTCGAAGCGCTGAGCAATTGTGAGTGAACGACTTGCCCAAGGTCCATACGCGGCGAGGTGGATTCGAACCTCGAACCTTCCGGCTTCAAGGCAACGACGCCACCACTACACCACCGCGCCCCTCTGTATATGTCTCTTTATCTCCGTCTGATTACCTCTCTACCAGTCTCTCTTCATCTTGCTATATTCACCACTGCCTGTCCATGTATGCAATTGCCTGTGTCTGTCTGTGTCTGTGTCTGTGTCTGTCTGTCTCTTTATGTCTCTGCCTGTGTCTGTCTCTGTATATCTCTGTCTCTGTCTCTGTCTGTCTCTTTCTGTCTCTGTCTGTCCCTGTTCTTCAATTTTATCTACACGTCTATCTCTGTCTCTGTCTGTCTCTGTCTGTTTGTCTGCCTCTGTCTGTGTCAGTCTCTCTGTTTCCGTCTCTACCGTGTGAACCAAACATCTGTTTTGCCCTTATCATCCGATTTTCCCCATTCGCCCTGCACTCTATCCAACGTCACACGACATGGGGATCTTTTTTTTTATTCCCACCACCAACTATACCCACATTTGTTGTTCCAGGCGTCAAAACCCGTCCCACGGCACCAAGTAACCGACCATACGTAAGTGGGTAAAATTACCCAAATATTAAATGTCACTCCCTACAAAATCATTTGCACTTCCATAATCCTGTTGGCAAAGAAAAGTTTCGAATAGCGATCTCTCCCATTACGGGGCCATACCAATTTCTATAGCGCTATAATTGTCTTCCCTTCTATCGACTGTGCAAGTGTAGCCAAATATCACTTTTCGAATCAACTTCAAGAACTGGATGGATCCGATTTGACCAGGGTCTATGACAACAGAGGTCGTTATCCTGGACAGAAATTTTCTTGGCATATTACAGCACTTAAGAGCAAGGTAAGTTATTAACACTTAAAGAACTCCTTTGGTCCTTTATATATAATATTATAAGATTGTATAAAAAAGGTGTAGCTTTTACTTATATAATTATAGAGAGTGCAAAATTATGTATAAAAAGGTGTTTAATTGACAGAATTTCTTCACCAACAACTAATTTAATTGATTAATTCATTCTTTGCAATTCATTCTTACGCTTCTCTACAATTTAGTAATAATTAAACATTAATTTTTAAGCAATAATACAAAGACTTCGGTAGCGCCGTCATCGTAGATGCAATTAATATCTTGCATATGATAATAGCCAAAAAACAAATTGGTAAAAGCATCTGAGACAGTAACTAATCTAAAAGACTGCGTCATTTTTATGCCAACCCAACTCGTCTATTTCTCTATCTGTTTCTATGTGTCTAAATGTTTGTCTGTCTGTCCGTGTGTGTCTCTGTTTGCCTGTCTGTCTCTATTACTCTCCCATTTTCTCTTTCTCATTCTCATTCGTTGCCACTCTCACCTCGCTTTCTCTCTATTAACCAAATTTTGGATGTCTGTCTCTCCCTCAGTGTTCTTAACTCTGTGCCTCTGTCGCTGTCTCTTTCTCTTTCTGTGTCTCTATCTGATTGTCATTCTGTGTGGGTGTGTTGGCGTGTGTGCGTCTCTCCCTCCCCATCTCCCCAACCCTCCTTCTTCCACCACCCAAACGCCCCATCTGTCTCCCCCAACTCCTCACCATATTCCGTCTATTTCCCCTACCCAAACGACTGCACCGGAACGCAAGTGAATGCGGCTAACGTTGCTGGCAGCCTGGCATCTTCAGCGCTGCAGCCTCGTCTTTATAATAATTATCAGATCTACACGAATACAGGGCGCTCGCAACAATGAGAGTCGCCTGGCTTTCTGTCACTCTTGCCGTGTCAGTCATTCGGGTAAGTGATGTTTTAATTACTAATATTATGTACGTATGTGCACTTGTTAAGGCGCTCCTTCGAGATTGCTACTCAGATGCGCTACCGACTACAGCGCGGACACTGAATCGAATCGGAGTTTCACGACATACAGAAGAGAGATCAGCACAACTCTCGGAGTCAAAAAGGTAATTATGACAGGCATCAAGTTACAATTGCAAATACAAGCATTAAAATAATTGTTGTCCTCGATTCTATTATGGAACCCAATAAAGCAAGTATGAATGTTCATTGTTTATATTAGATCATCAGCCGTAAGTTTGCGTATAAAGCTCAAACCGCCGCGTTTGGGTATATTTATATTAAATCAATATATATATATATATATATATTTGATACAAGACTGAACTCGGCAAGCAGCCACGTTCGTATACGAATGACTAATATCCATTCGTTTCATTTCGGTGACGTTGATGTTGAAAGGAATAAGAAACTAAATTAAGAGGAAAGAGGAAAAGAAGTAGGAGGGACGGAGGAGCAGGAGGAGAAGCGAGTGGGAGGGTGAGGGAAGGCGGAGGAAGGGATGGTAGCGGAATTAGAAGGAAAAGGAGAATGGGAAGGAGAACAGTGTTGGGAAAGGCGAAGAGAAAATCGAAAATGATTGCAATGAAGAAGAAAACCGGCAATAAAAAAGAAAATAATATGCATCATGATCAAACAAACCATCATAGAGTAATAAAGAAAAACATAATCTCAAAAAAGGTAATCGTCATCATCATCTCCACCACCATTACATCAAATAAGCATGTTAAAATTGCGATTGCCATTAAACACCTTTTAAACAGATGACACATAATATATATATAACCTCCAACAATACAAATCGTTTGTCTAGATTGTCGCCCCAACGTCACCATAGAACAATGAAGAACAACATCATCTAAAAAAAGTCATCATCTCCACCACCATCACCCGTTCAACATCAAAGTAAGCACCACCGCAGTAGATGCCAAAGACATGGAACCATTGGAATCCGTGACTCTACTTACGACCCCTTGCGACGAGAGTCAGTTTCTGTGGTCATCGTCTTCTTCCGGTTAATCATTCACCGATCGACAGATGTCGTCAGGATCTGTAAACGACACCTGGCGACAAATACCAGATGCAATGGTTGCTATTGACAACGACGATCAAAGAATTTCGGGACGGCGATCAGACACATACATCACCTCAGCACACACACACAGAGAGAGAGAGAGAGAGAGAGAGAGAGAGAGAGAGAGAGAGAGAGAGAGAGAGAGAGAGAGAGAGAGAGAGAGAGAGAGAGAGAGAGAGAGACAGAGACAGAGACAGAGACAGAGACAGAGACAGAGACAGAGACAGAGACAGAGACAGAGACAGAGACAGAGACAGAGACAGAGACAGAGACAGAGACAGAGACAACAACAACAATAACAGGATTTTGAACTTAATTCGCGCAGTTAGAGAAAGCCAATGGATCTGCTCATGCGAAAGTAGGGATATAAAAGTATATAATAATTATTAATATCAAAATCATTTGTTGTTTTCTAATTGAGCATAATTTTAGCGAAAGAACCCGCGTAGTCCAGAGCGTTAAAGCGTTGAATAATTACTTTAAAATATATCATTTATGGTTCTTATCATCACTTCTAAGGTGTCTGTTTAGCATAATAATTATATGGAATAACAAAATTTTGATTAAAATCTTGTCTTTTGAATTGCTCTCGATTCAGAAATTTGGCGCAATTTATTTCATCCTAACGTATTCTGTAGATCTTTATATATAGGGACTTTTGATATCACTTTGAAGGTGTGTAAGCTATCGCTGCAACTATTCCTATATTCATCACTTGAAATTCCACAAACAATATATTGATAATATTATTGTGTATAGTACAAACATGATTATCAGATATGCATGGATTCCAGATTACTTAATCATAGGTGTCAATAGCCTAATTATTCAATTAACAAATAACAGTTTTTGATAAAATAAATACATAATATATCATATATTGAAAGTGTATTTGAAGCAAATGAACGGCATTTGTCAGCAGCAACTGTTGTCTATTTAAAAGAGATGGTAGAGCATTGGATAACACAAGCTCGCAACTCGTATATATTAAAAAAAAGATGGGGGCGGTAGTCCATTGGATAACACATTGGCATAGAGAGGGAGATAATTATAACAAGAATGCGTTGGGAGGACGTGCTTTGTAGGCTGCTATTAGCGCCGTGTTTGTTCTGTTAGCAGTTGCGAGTTATGCGTTCGGTGATCTGGTTTTGTAAATTGTTTCAACTGCATAATAATAATTGTACACTGCAACCGGTTGCAATCTGTCAACCGGGTTGTTTTTGGTACCACGGGACGTAGACGATATAATCTTAAAGCCGAGGGCCGCAACAGTAAATTCAAAATCACTAGTTAAAATTTAGGAATAGATATAATTGTTAGGCCTAAATGTATTGACACCGGATATCGCTGAATTTCACATCTTTTCAGGTTTTCCATGTTGGAAAGTTCAATTTTTTGGTGCTGCATTTTAAACGCTCATAAATTTGACAAACTCACTAATATTTCTAATCGGCTTTAGGATCTCGTGTAAATATGGTCACTGTTGCTCTGTTTAAAATTTCAGACAAATCCTAATAGTTTTGACCGAGTTACTACACTTTTTGTGGGGGGGATACTTTTATATACTAGCTGAGAAAACTTCCTGGGACGCCAAAAGAGGTAGAAAGTCAAGTCAGATGGCTATAGTCGTGTTCAACTAACAACAGCAGCGCTCACAGCGAACAGTTGAAAGAGATTACCTGAGATTTGTCAATGGCCTATAAAATTAATATCCGAAGGAAGGCGAGCAAGCAAGGCAACTCCGCCACTGGTTGTTCTCTGCCAGTGCCAGACCCAAGTCTGGATAAAGTAGGAGGGCGACACTAATCATCTTTGATATGACAGTGTCGTTAAACATGTAAGAAGAAGAAGTAATGTCTCCGAACAGCAGCATTTAGAAAATCATGACTGAAAAGGTGGAAGCAGACTATTTTGTTAGGAGTATGACCACTGAGTGGGTGAGCTCGGCAGCGATAACCTTCTCATTTAAAAGATACAGCTGAAGAATTCTCATTCTATAAGAATCGTATGACTGTCGTTGATTTGTTGAACTCACACGTAGGTTATACGACGCCCTTCGGCTTCGACCTACTATTTTTTCTAGTTTTATTTTTTGTTTGTTTTATGAGGTTTACGGGTACGATGTACCTCGGCATTGACCTCCCACTATACAGGCTTACAGGGTTTTACCCCTTGGCAGCGGCCCAGTGGTGCATTGCCTTAACTATTTTTGAAGCTTATATAGAGTCGGTTGACCGCATTAAAAAAGTGTGTAACGAAGCCATCAAATAGACCAGTGTTTGCGATATTTTACGGCTACCAGTGACTTTGAATTTGACCGTATACGTTCGTTGGAATTTTTCCAATTAACTCAGCAAACATGGGCAATCAATGAGAAACCCAGGACCTATTAAAGACAAAACAAAAAGTCCCTATCTATGCTGTGTTAAAATTGCGTTCATGAACAACAGCATGCAGCGCCTCTAGGTGCAAAGTTTCAAACTGCGTCCTTGGATACCAAGTCAATTGTGGTTGCTAAGAAGAATATAGCGCGTAACGGCACATAAGATTGGCATATATTATTTACGCGGGATAGTATCAGTCAATAATAACAGTGCCAAGAGGGTTACCTGGTCACCTGGGATTTGTCAATGGCCCCCAAAATACCATGTAGAGGGCCAGCAAGTGAGGTCTCTGTGGATTGGCCTTTTTCCGTCATCAGCTTTTGACGTCAACGATTTGGCGGCGATTAAGTACAGAAATAAATTCTCTCCATTGACTTATCTGCAGTAATTCACAGTATTTCACAGTAATTCACAGTAATTCACAGTAATTCACAGTAATTCACAGTAATGGGGCGCGGTGGTATAGTGATGACGTCGTTGCCTTGAAGCCGGAAGGTTCGAGGTTCAAATCCACCTCAAGTCGCCGCGTAAGGACCTTGGGCAAGTCCTTCACTCGCAATTGATCAGCGCTTCGGCGTGAAATTCCGATGCAGTGTCCGCTCTGCAGTCGGGAGCGCCTCTGAGTAGAGAGCTTGAAGGGGCGCTATAACAGGTGCACATACAAACAAACAAACAAACAAAATTCACAGTAAATCGATGCAGCGCCTCTAATAAGTATATTATGATATGTAGCCGTATGTGGGGAGCGGTGGTCTTTGGGTATGTTCGGTTCCTTGGAGCCAGAGGGTCGTGAGTTCGAACCCACCTCAAGCCGCCGTGTAGAGACCTTGAGCCAGTGGCGTAGACAAGGGGGTTTCGGGGTTAGAACTCCCCCATTGGCCTAGAGAAAAAGTTTTTTTAAAGGTTATTTATCCACTTAAATAAGAAAAATCGAAACAATTACTTGTAGTAACACTTGTTTTTTCTTACTTTATTCCCTTTGTTACTTTATTTCCCTTTTTATTTACTATGATACTGTTGTGTTGGTGTCAGAAAGAGCATCCGGCCAGGCAAAATAATTCAACCCGCCCATCATAAATCGCTGGCTACGCCACTGCCTTGAGCAAATCCTTAGCTCGCAATTGCTCATGCGTTTCGGCATGAAACTCCGACGCAGTGTCCGCTCTGTAGTCGGGAGCGCCTCTGAGTAGGGACCTTGAAGGGGCGCTATAGCATACAAACAAATAATATACGAGGCCATGTAGCTTTTGGCATCTTACTACACAAAATTCATCATCCAATCGATGATAGCTTCATACAAAATGGCATTTTGTTGCTTCTAATCACCAGTGCAGCAGCTGTGTCATAATGCGGATGAATGACGTCCCCTCCTTCTTTACTATGGCTTTGGACTGGCAATTCATCTAGTGAGACAGCTTATCCATTGTTTATTCGCATCGTGTGGCCGCGAATGACCGCAAACGCAATGAATTTATTTGACATAATATGCTGATATATCGTATAGACAGCTGTAGCTTCGGTGTCACATGTTTTCATTTAATTTCAGTACTTCAGGTTATCAAAGGACAAATTTATTACTTTAGACAAATATCCCTGTATTTCCTCTGTGGAAGGGTGTTATTAGGTTCTCTCAAGAATAAATTATTTATATGTTAGAGTAGAATAAACTTAGAAATTGTTTAAGAATATTATCAATTTTGACACATTTTAATTTACTTCGAGCACTTACGGTTGTCAAAAGACAAATTAATGAGCATTAAAATGTAAACCCTGATCTAATCTATACAATGGGATTATTTTCTATCTTCAGAATAAATGACGGATAAGACGTAGTCGACAATCTTTGGAAGGTGGTACATGTATACACACCATTTCGTACATCGGGTATATGGGCATGACTTTGAACCGCGTGAGAAATCATCTCATAATTTATCTAAAAATGAACTCATTGGACCCCTACAGCCACCGAAAATGTCATATTTTTATTCGATACGAAAAAAGTTTTTTAGAAAATACCAAGGGGCGGGTGGATACCATACCTTTGGTAGCCGATGGTAAAAAATACAGTAGTAAGCGGTGTTCTACAACACATCATAACTGCCAAGGTCGCCATCGTTGGCCCTACCTTACGCAATTCAATTATCAAAGAAACATAGTCAGTTGACTCCTCAGCGACGTTTTTATTCCTTCTTTATTAGGCGAATGTCGTTTTTAAATATCCATGATTGTTGTTTTACTCGGAAAAGCCTATGATCGACATAGTTAGATATCTGTAAGTTATGTTCCTTATTATTGCACACCTCTTATATATGTTCAAATATGCCAATAAATTTAAAATAGCGCTTATGTGAAACAGCTGTCCAGAGTCTTTCTATGTATTTATAACAATACCTGTATCAAAGAGCGCGATCATAATCATAAATAGCAACACGAGCGACAATTTAAAAAGTAAGCATTATGCCTATTACTTTAAGTCGTTAAGAAATGAACATAGATATTAGTAATTTATAAATGGTGTCTTTGACACATTTAAATTATCGCATTGTGACGCTATAGATCATTCGTTTTCGTTGCGTTGTACTGTAACACTATTTCTTTAGATAAAGGACCTATTTTACAAATATGAAAGTAAAATTAATTGTAAATATTCATCGATTTTTAAAATTCAATAATCGTTTTAATACTGACCTTTTTTTCAACAAATCTATGATTTATGGACGGCCCGCAGCGAGAAATTATGCTATGATTACGTCGCAGCAATCAGCACTGAAAAGGTACAGGTATTTTGTCAAGAATACAGGTTGAAATGATGCGATTGCAATGTGGGAAGTCAGAAAAATTTCAATGTGGACGGGTGATTTGCTGAGGACTAGATGATTGAGCGGATCAGGGGAGAAGGGACTGACGGAATAAAGTAAATTGCGTATTGACTTGCTCAAAGTCATTAATAAATTCATACGTTCATTTTATGAATTGATATAATTATTATGATGAATACTGAGAGCGAAACTGCTTTCCTAAAAGACCGATAGGCGCTAATGCACGACTTCACTTTAAATTGAGAAAGACCTCAGTTTATATCTAATATAGCATAGTAGAAATCGTCATAAAGGTGTTTAAGTAAATGACTATTATTAACAATAACAAGATCAGACAAGATAAGATCAGGTAAGATAAGATGAGAACATTCTTTGGTTGCCATTATTTCTTAATAATTTTTGTGTACATACATGTCATACAGGGTATAATAAATGAACAATAATAATTATATAATAATAAAAGTAAGTGCAATACGTAGAGTAAGTTTATAATTCGTTCAAGTGCAAGAAAATTGACTGGGTCTGTTTTAATGTATGGGTATATACTTGGTGTATTCAAAAAAATTAATCTGACAGTCTACAACTTATTACATGAGGAAATATATAGGAAAAGAAATTGGCTAACAGTATCTGCAGCAATTCAGGTTGGAAGCATGCGAAAGATTGATTTCTGGTTCCTAGAGTTAACACTGCGAACAGTCTTAAAAAGAGATGAAATTAAAGTCATTCACTCTTTTGACAGTTCATAATTATGGTCGCGAACTCAGAGCGTATACGGCCTTTTAACAATAAGCGAAAACAAACCTCAGAGTACATGACTGAAATTCCAGATGACCCCCCGAGTCTAACTGACTGGGTCTAATGTCTGCATCGTCAATCAAGCGGTTAAAATCCGAGTAATGAGATAAGTGCCACGCTCATGGGCGGAGTTTGGTTTCCGTTCTTGGAGTGGCTAAAGCCTTCTTGGGGGAGCTAAGCCCGGAAAAAGAAACCATTTACACGGTAAAAAATGAATCTGGGTCTTCTGGGGGAGGGCTTAGACCCCTAGCCCCTGATAAACTCCGCCCATGGCCACACCCAATGTCACAAGATGTCATTAAACTACTAGAATCCATCCTTGGTGAAATCACACCCAATCATTCGCGTTTTCTGGTGGTGCCAGTCGCCGTTGATAGAATGGACTTAATGTCAACGACGACCCGACAACAACAAGATGCATTATTGAAACATTGGGCATTTGAGAAGATTAGATTGCTGACATCATTCTTTTGAGTATGCTTTTATGGATTATATTTACGCGTTCTTGCTTGCTCTAAGCCTAAATCACTAGATTTGATTTCATTCCTTGCCTATGCAAAAATCTTGACGTCACAGCAGTAGTTAGACACCTTTCGTACGTTCGATCAATATGGCATATAAATAGCACAATTGCGATCATTGAACAAGCTAGGTGCTTGAGTTAGGTACATGCAAGTAGATGTTTCATTTTAACGAGAATGTGATTAAAAAATCATTAGCATCGCCCTCCTCCTTTATCCATGCTGGGGACTGGCACTGTCAGAATGCGAACAGTTTCGGAGTATGCTACCGACCAGCGTAAGCGGTGGATTTGTGAAGGTATTTAACCCTCGGAGGCTAACCTATAAAAAAATCACATATTGGACAACCTGGGGTATATTTTTCACCCCACACCATTTGAGGCCTATGATATAAAATTAGACCATGTTTGATCAAAAATGACACTTAATTCAAGTTCAGCATGGAATTGACAAACTATGAAACCTAACTAAGTTAAAATATTAGCATAATCATCGAGTCTGCGGTCATCTATAATACATACAAGTAACGCTTTGTTGCATGCTTTCCACATACAAAGTTGCAACACATAGGCTAGGTTTATGACATCATCGATTTCAACAATATCTAGCTCCGAGACATCATTACAATCAACAAGCTCTTTATTATCATCATCACTATCATCATTTTCAATACATTGATGTCAACTCTGGTATCAGTTTAGCTGCATTGGCTGCAGATAACCGTCGAAACCTCTTAAACACAATAAATTATTAGTAACAATGGCCATTATACGACGTCAGTCACGTGACCATGCATTCAATTTAAAAAATTTTAAAATGTGGAATTAAGCACAAATCATCTATGAACAGATACACAAAAGCGCATGGCATAATTTTAAAGCAGTAAAAAAATTCAGGGCAAATACTGACAGTGGGGTGAAAAAAACACCCCAGGTTAGCCTCCGAGAGTTAAACATGGATGCCCGGTAGAGTGATGGATAACACGCTGGAATAGAGTGCAAGAGAAAACGACTTCGAGCCCCAGTTGGGCGGATTTGCTTTGTAGGCTGCTATTGGCGCCATGTATTTCAGGCTACCTGTTCAGTTAGTATAATTAGTTAGTATAATTAAGATTTATGTATTCTGTGCTCTGAGTTTCTGCAAATTGTCACAACTGCATAATTGTACACTGTAACCGGTTGCGGTCTGTCAACCGGATTGCTGATTAATTAAACGAAAATTATGAGTATTATTGGTATTATTATTATTAGTGCTAATATTATTATTATTATTATTATTACTACTACTACTACTACTACTAACCGTGTTTAAATCAGAACAATATTCCCATGGTTTAACGACATCTTCCTGCCGCTATGAGTATTAGTTCCTTCATCCGAATTCACAATTTAACGTTATTGTTTGACAGTAAAAGCCATATCTGTCACTTCTTTCTTTGATCCTGTCGTTTGCATTCGTTGTCACTGAATCAACGATTATTGTGCTGAGCGACATACATGTACATCATCCAAGATCGATGACGTCAGTCTGTGCCACCTTTATGATCTTATCTTATACATACAGTGACACGATTATCATTATTTTCAAGATCAGGTTTCAACACGTTCAAACATCGCATATGTTTCAATATGTTAAAACCATAACTGTGTTTATTCCACTGCAACTGTGAAAAGAGCAATGAATCTCAAGTTATTTTAATGCATCTTTTCGCACGATAATAATAATGCAAAATGGTCAATAAATCTTTACAACACTTATTGTGACTTTCGTCGTAGTTGCTGTTTAACGTCACTGTGTGGTAACAAAGACCATTAGCGACGCCCTCCTCCTTTATCCAGGCTTGGGACTGGCACTGGCAGAGTGCTAACAGTGGCGGAGTTTTGTGACTTTCGGTCTAAGATCTGTTAAAATATCTGTCGAGGAAAAAGCATCAAGGAGGTACGATAATTAATCGGCGGCTATAAAAAAAACTATTCGTCTCAAGGAAAATCAGCAGGCGATGAAAATAACGGGAAAATTCAAAGATATATATTCTGATATTCTGAATGAAAGAATAATAGCAACGAGAAAACTTTCTCGGGTAATAATAATACTATTCAAGTTCGGACACCATTAGAATGAGTTTTATTGATTGTATTTAAAGAGCAGATTGATTATGCTTGACAGATGTCGAAAAGGGACTCGTGGTAATAGTTGCTATCATCCTTCTGCCGCTGGGGTTAGGTTCCTGTAGTCAGGAAATTATTATTAAGAAAGACAAAAGACACCAGATTTTAGCAACTTTTGATTATTATACTCGACCGAACAGACATCTCAAACCGTCCAAAACCGTTAAATTCAAGTCGGTTACTGAGATTTGTACGGACGTTCCAGCACGTCTGCAGCTGGCAGAGGTAGTTCCTTCGAGAATTGCCCGATTATTTGAAGGAGAGAATCGATAAGTGTAGGCTTACCCAGAGACGACGAACGCGGATGTCTTGAGGTTCTTTTTTATGTACTTTTATGCATGGGCGGAGACCTAGGGAGGACAGTGGGGACGGTCCCCCAATTGGAGGTGTTGGGGGGACGGCCCATGCACCCCCCCACCAATCGTTGAGACTAAAAAATGTTATCAAATTTTTTGACGGCGAAAATATATAATTTTTTCGAGATTTCGTCGGATGACTAAAAAAAGTCAGAAGAAATTTTGGCCGACAAAAGATGGAAATTTGTCGGCGATACTCAGCCACTCGTCTGTCAAAAAAATCGCGTCTTTCCGTCCCCGCCCCGCCCCCGCCCCGCCCCCGCCCCCGCCCCCTACTTCTTCGCCCAGGTCTCCGCCCATGCCTTTATGGTATCCTGAGCATGAGAATGGAAATCCAGCGCTGACTTAGGGTAGAGCCGAGCAAACTATGGGATGGGAAATTAATTAATTAATTAATTGTACGTGAATCGGATGAATGGGTAACTAACGTAGCTGTGTGTAGACGTCTCGGTAGAAATCCTACTTCTCAATAGTTATTTCGGCTTAGCTGTACACACAAACGCATTTTTTGTTAGTTGTGTAAAGTATGTGAAAATAGCAAGCGTGTGAACTGCCGAGAGAAAAATTCCTACGATATCAACTCATTATGTTACTAAAGATGTCTCAAGCAAGCAACGAATTGTCCATTTCTTTTTGGACACCTTCAAAACGCAGATTTACAGTACAATATAAATTTGTCGTTGTAAATTTTTTACGCTAGTCCTAGCCGTAGAACAACCAGCAAAATACCTCGTCAATATAGTAATGAAACTTTATGCGAATCAACTTGCTAAAGTCAGAATAGCAGATACACAATTATAACATTGATTGAATTTCCAGATGACCCCCGTTAACCCTTATAGGGTCACCGGGGGGTAAAAAATTACCCCCATCTCGGTTTTTCACGAAAATTTTAATCCCTGAAAATAGTTGAAGAAATCGCTTCTATGACTTTTCCTAAATATGTTTCCTGCACAGAATGCATCCAGTTTCAATAGTTACTCACACACCCAAATCAGCAATAAAGTACGAAAATGTACCACGTCCTAGCTATTTTACTCAGGAATTTTTAAACATAGCATTATGCATGCTTTACACATGAGTATCTTGCTGTTACAATGTCTCCTTATCAGTATCTGGACATTATAATCGAAATCGTTTCAATGGTTTAATAAAACTAGGATGAATAAATGAAATTGTCTACAGCAAATCACGCGAATTTAACAAGTGTAGCATCAAGCCTTACTGCTGTCGAAGTGCGATCTTGCCATAGACTATACACTTGAACGCAATTGCATTGACAGCAACTGGGCATGGATAAACTGTAAGCCCTTTATCTGTCAAGTCATGAAACATTGAAACTATTGATAGATCAAGTTCTGAAGCATTGAAGTATGAATATGGCACATATATAATGCCAGCAACAGTTAAACTGCAGTGTAATCATAGGCTACTGAAAATTTCACCTAGATTTGATAATTTCTGGCCACCATTTTGTCCGCCATTTTGATTTTCGTGCAGTGCCACATATGTGCCAATCAAGAATTTGTCCGCCATTTTATCCCAATTGTGGTTTCCTTGCAGTGCCCTATAAGTGAAATTGGTTCCATCGCATTCCTTGGCCTCAAAAATGCTGATTTAGACCCTGAGATCATGTTTCCATTGCACATATGACTTCACTAATAGCCATTTTAATAATCTGCCCGCCATTTTGTCCGCCATTTTGATTTTAATGTAGTGCCACATATGTGCCATTGGTTCCATTGCATTCTTTGACCTCGAAAATGTTGATTTAGACTCTGAAATCATGTTTCCATTGCATACGTTACCCTTACTTATAGTCATTTAAGATTCTGGCCGCCATTTTGTCCACCATTTTGATTTTTCTGCAGTGCTGCATATGTTCCAGTGCATTCCGTGAACCTTCCATAAATAACTTCTTTTAGTTTTACACTTGAAAATCGGAGTTTATTATAGGAATCTTGCGAATCACAAGGGGGTATTTTTTTACCCCCAGGTGACCAAAATCGGTTGAGAAAAATCGTGACCCTATAAGGGTTAAGAGTCAAACGTCAGCATTGTCAATCAAGCGGTTAGCATCCGGGTAATGAGATAAGTACCACACCCAATATCACAAGATGTCATCAGACTGATAGAATCCATCCTTGGTGGCATCTCATACCATCGTTCGCATTTTCTGGTGGTGCCAGTCCACAGACTGGAGATAGGAGGGTGACGAATCGTTATTACGCATCAGTCGCCGTTGATAAAATGGACTCAACGTCAACGTCGACCTGACAACAAGAAGATGCCATTATTGAAACATTGGGCATTGGAGAAGATTAGACTTATTAAAATAATTCTTTGGAGTATGCTTTTATCGATTATATTACGCGTTCTTGCTTGCTCTAAGCATAAATCACAAGATTTGATTGCATGCCTTGCCTACGCAAAAATCTTTACATCACAGCAGTAATTAGACACCTTTCGTACGGTTTCTCAATGTAGTATATAAACAACAAAATTACCATAACTGATCAAGCTTGGTGGTTGCTAGTAGATGTTTCATTTAAACGAGACCGTAATTTAAAAAAATTCTAGAGTCGCCCTCCTCCTTTAACCATGTTCGCAGTATGCACCGACAGTGCCGCAAAAAGAAAAGAACATATTGGAGGAGAAGATTGCTACACACGACGGAGAACCCGTGTGAAAATTATAGTATTTAGTACTTGTACACGAGTGTGACAGGAGTGCAGTCCTGATTACTTACATTTTGTCTCGCAAATCCGGACAAATTGGAAACAAGTGACTGTTTTTTCCGTCACTTAAATATTTTACAAGTTAGTTTTTTTCGTTTAGCTATTCTGTTCCTATGCTGTCAACAGAGGAAATTTTGTCTCTACGGTGAAAGCGAGTTTCCGAACATCACAAGTGACTGAATTTGTTTATTGCACACTTACAGCTCTCCTGAAACAATCATGAGCAACTGAGCACAGTGCAACAGGAAAACTTCTTTGTGCCCTCTAGTGCACATAGTGGAAAGTCTTTGTGGATTATTTGGTGTGGTAGACTTACAGAGATGGTATAACAGAAAAATGAGGGAAGATTTGGCAAACATCGAAGAACAGAGATACCAGTATTTCAATTATTGTCCATAATATTGGGACAGTTAGCACTTCTGAACAAGCCATGTGTTTAAAAAATGTAAATTCTTGAAATTTGACACAAGTAATAAAAGTGGAAACCTCGGTGTGTAGTTGCGTATAGAAGTGTCACTGAATATAGCGCTTATTCGATTCGTTATAAAGGTGTGTCAATTCGGGTGAATGCATACTGTTTGAAAGCAATGTGAACTAGCAATGGTTTGAGTTAATTCGGCTTACCTTAGCAGAACCACACATCGCTAAGTTATTTAGCCAAACGTGAAGTTGGACACCTTTAACACTTGATTGTCCAAGGTAATTTTGGTTCACGAATGTCAACGAGAGGTCAACGGTGTTTTCAAAATGAAAACTTCTTGAAACGGGATTGGACTACTGTAAAAGAATTTAGTTCTGTATAATCTCCAACTAAATTTGCAATCGATTGGTGTATCTTGTTTCACAATAGCGCCACCAACAATGATAATGTCAAAGTCTTGTGATACATATTATATGCTTGCAAGGGTCATTTACCGAAGGAAGCTCGCCGTACGTCCGACGTGTCCGCGTGCGAACCAGTCGGGTTATCTGCTCTTGCTTCCAACCGGCGATGGACCGGGATGACGATGGAACAGGCAATTCGAGCAACGCAGCAGAGATCTTCTTGGAGACAAATCGTCCTTTGTGACGCCAAAGTTCTGACTTACGAATAGGGCACCGACGACGACGACTACAACGATGTAACTCAGATATTTTTAATGGCGCGCTAATTTATATATATTAAGAGAAAAATGTTTAAAAGGTGTGTAATTTGAGGTATTTATGTAAGTTCTTTACACACCTTTAAAATTATATCGAATAGTGCTATAATTGCAATCAACAGCATTTTTTATTAATTTTGCCCGATTTAACCGCAAAAACCTGTTAAAAGAAATATCTGTCGACTGCAAATAACCTTTTTGACATAAGATTTCGTTAAACTCACGTAATTTATTGCATTGTTGTGACGAGACGTAAAACTTAAGAATAACAGCAATAAAGAAATCTCGACTTATACGTCGGTAGGTTATAAAATAAATTACAACAAACTCATGATATATTTCAATCAATCAATCTTAATTTATATGGCGCTCCTTAAAGGTACCTACTCAGAGGCGCTCTCGGTCGGGATCAAGCGAAAAAACAGTCTTCAACAGTTTGTGAAATCGAGAAGAGCTTGGGAGATGACAAGGCCGTAGCCAGGATTTTATTTCGGGGGTGTGTTTCACCAATTTCCCTTCCCAAAAAACTACAGTTTTCCATTTCGTGGGGTGTTTTCATGGTTTCAATTAAATGGTTTGTACGTCATAATGCTCGTAAATGCATTATATTATTTTTCACATTTTTCATTTGGGGGGGGTGTTCAAACCCCCAAAACACCCCCCCCCTAGCTACGGCATTGGGAGGAGAAGTTTGCAGCTATTATATGGCATCAAATGATGCCAACTGATAGCAATTCTTCTACAATTTCTATGTAGTGTATTAGCTATGTCATTTCTCACTGAATTGATTGAACTATGAATTCGAAGAAAAGTAGCCTACTTTCAACGATTATAATCGCAAAGTAAACCTTAGTGTCGTTTTCGGAATAAGACTATGGTTATTGAGATGTAGCGTCGCACAACATCCATTGCTATCATCGGATATCGTTGACTTCGACTATCGTTTGACCTACATATTGCAGGGTTGACAATCTGAAAATGTATAAAGCTCCTCTGCAGCATCTATGAGACAGATTGCATCGACCCTTTACTGTATACCACAACGCAGAAACCCGCGTCACAGGCCCACGCGCCTGGAACAGTCTTCCATCAACCATCCAGAATATCAAAACTGTATCAACTTTTAAAAAACAATTGAAGCTACACTTGCTCTCGAGCTCATGACATTTACTCTGACAGTTGACATTATGCGTGTAAAGCATCCTAGAAGTAGCTTGCTACTGACGATGCTATACAAATTGTCTGAATTACATTACATTACATTACATTACATTACATTACATTACATTACAAACCCGCAAATCATTAATTTGCCTAAATGCTCAGTTGAGCGTTTACTTTATGCATGTATGTCTGATAAATAATCACAACTATAATACTTGCTTCCGAAAACACCTGTAACTTTATTAGTTTATTATCAATATACAATATTTCATCCCGTCATTTAATTTACTCATATGCATCAAATCTCCCATTTCGTGACCGACAAGTCGACTTTCTTAGGTAACAATTCAAAAATTTGATTTAGTGCAAATTGCTCCTATCTCCACCACTGTCATCTTCGGGAGATGCCAGTCCACAGACTGGCGTGAGAAGGAGGGCGAATGAGTAAGACTGTTTGGGGTTGAAACGGCGTGGGAGGTATGCTATGTGGAGGAATCAGGGTAGGATGTGTAAAAAATTACCATTTCAAAATATTGAACTGCATAATATTTTTACCAGGTTTGAACACTGACGTCCTTATAAAAATGACTATGGCCAATGCGTGTCTGTTCCTGACCCCACCCAGATTTTCATCTTTATCCAGAAGTACCAGAGCCTCCTGGTTACATCGGACTTGATTTGCTGAATAGGTTCAACTCCGCCATTGGTTGCACTCTGCCAGTGCCAGTCCCAAGTCTGGATAAAGGAGGAGGGCGTCGCTAATGGTCTTTGTTACCACACAGTGACGTTATACTGCAAATAAGAATAAGTTCATCCAATCAATTCTGATAATTTAATATAATCTCTTTTGGATCCATTTTGAAGGTGTCCAAAACAGTCTTCTCCATTGAACGGCGACATCTTGTGTCATTCGAAACCGTTGGTGTCACCATGGCTTCATGATTAAACTAGGAGACGAGCATGCTTTGGTGTAGATATGATGAAGATATAGGATCTGAGTTTAACGACATCTTAAGGCAACAAAGGTCGTTGACATAGATAGAAATTACCATTTACTCGAAGAATATTCTCTGACAGTATTTTCTCCATAATAACGTTCGTCACATTTTTCTTCATTAAGTTTTGTGGATAATCGTTCAGTGTTCCAATAAAAAATTGTCGTTTTTGGCTCGTGACATCATTACCATAATTATTATGATGTCGCAAAGCACCTTCAACTAGAAAAAAGATGCATTGTACACATTTGAATCGTTGCCAATCTACAATAATCTAAATGTCGCTCCGTCATAGATTGCACTTTGAAACTCAGCCACTTTTTGCACTCTGACGGTGCCAGTCCAAAGTCTGGATTAAAAATGGAGGGCGATACCAATCTTTGTTATCACACAGTATCGTTGAATAGTAACAATCTGAACATTGGAAGTTGAAATTGCTACTACCATTAGCCATGAACACAAATCCTTGTTGTCTAGTTGCATGATGCCATATTGAGATAAATTACTTTTAACATAAATTACACACCTCATGTTATAGTAATAAATGTATTATAAGTAAGACCAGACGCCAGAATTTTAATTATTAGTACATGTCCATACGGTAACGCTCTTTAGACATTGAAATTATAAAACGGGAAGAAACTGATATGAAATTAAGACGATGAACTAAACGTCGACACATCATGTACAAAAAATGCTGTAATCCATATAATCGTTGGTTTCATTCTATAGCTCCGTCATTCCCGTTTCCTATAAGTGTCAGTCTGCAGTCTGGAGAATTGAGGGTACGATGCATCTTCGTTATATGACTCACCACTCTCTGAGGGCGTCAGGAACGCATGCATTCGGAAATAAAAAGGCGCTTGCAGATACAAGATGTTATAAAACACTCCACGGGAGCTGAGGTAAATTGAGGTAGGCCCTAAATAGAAATAATTATGTTCAATGTAGTTATAGGATTAAACTTTTCTTCGTGCGTAATAGCTTCGAATAATTACATTTGAGATAATAATGAATACAAAACAGTCTTTGTAAAGTTCACTGTCTCTCTTAGAGTCAGTGCAACGTCTTCGTTTGCATTGTATATCCAGTGAAGTCTTGGTCAGCCTTTGTTTCGTTTCCCTTCGGATGCGGCATGTAGGGCGTTCAATGCGTGTGAGATTTGATCCATTCGATATCAATGTCCATCAGTCAACCTGACCCCAAATTCGCTTCTTCTACACCAAGACAATAATGTTCATCAGATGCGGGACTCCGTCAGTCATCAAGAAACCCGGACCCCTTATACAATCATTCAGAGAGAACATGCTGTAATAGCCACTTTAATAACGCACAAAATCTGATCATGCAGCTGAGAAGAGAGTAAGAGTACAAATTGATTGAGCGACTTTAAACTGAAGGAAAACCGAAGGGTTGTTTTTTAAGGAATTTTTAGAACTGCACAACTCCTCCTTTCCTTTCCCATCATCCATGGTAAATTACTTCCAATCGGAGGACAATGACCGGTTTGCTAGTTTTAACTGTACAGAAGTGCTCCTACAGCAGCAAATTTTTGTGTACACCTGCACATTAAAAAAGCCCCTAATAGACATAAAGCATTGAATTTTACACACCTTGAAAACAATTGCAAAAGATGCTTTATATATACCGCGATTGGTTTTTATTTTTAACTCGTTTACTTAAGAGCAGTTAACTTACAATAAGTCTATTCACAACACAAAGGCGCAAAATTGATCAGCGCAGCAAATAATGCAAATCAATAATAATAAGCAAATTATTCATGCCCTAAAGTACTACAAATGCTTCGCAAATTGAGTCGATTTCTCTATGTAACCTATTGCAGATATTGCCGGAAGTTGTCTCGCATAGAATTACCTTCATAAAGCTGGTGTCTGGCAATCGACAATGTCACATGTTTGCATGGTTTCAAGATTCTCTCAAATGCATTTAGAATTCATACGATAAAAATTACTGTAGTGCAGATAATAATATTATTATGTATCAAAACATAATTCAGACCTGATGTGCCAGGATCCCTCATACAATCATTCAAACAGGGAGAACCTAGTATTAAAAGTATTCTTTAGTGTTGCAAAGGGCATGGGCGGAGTTTATCTGAGGTTAGGGGGCCTAAGCCCCCCACCAAGAAGACCCAGATTCATTTTTTAACCGTGTAAATAGTGTCTTTTTCCCGGGCTTAGCCCCCCCCCCAAGAAGGCTTTAGCCCCTCCAAGAACGGAAACCAAACTCCGCCCATGGCAAATGGTTAGGCTGCTACCAATGAAAATGTTTGCCGACGTCAGCGGTATTCGTCGACGCAAGACCTCGTTAAACGCTATGAACTTGGCTGATCGCGCCCTCTCTGTCTAGGAGATGAAGCTCTGTTCAGCCGACTGTTCAGCCTCCAATCATAGTCGCCCACAGATATTTCTAGAGGATGGGACAAAACGCAATTATAGTGATGGCTAAAAAATCACAAGAGCTTGAAAACTGCAAATAAAGAAACATAGAACATGACTTATTTTAATGGAAGTGTCTAAACGTAAATTTCTTAGTTTCACCATGCGTTTTTGTTATCAGTATTTCGCGCGAAGAAATTTGTTTAAATAAAAAAGTAGTAGTTACAAAAGCAGGTGTCAATTTTTCAGAGGGTAAGTGCAGGGGCTTCTATCCATAATACATGGCGGGTGCAGCTTGCGCCCCGTGCAAAATAGTGGGGGAAATCATAAAACAGCCAAAATTCACATCGGTTGAGGGAAAAGGTCGGACATGGAGGGCAGCGTTCAATCTAGGCATCACTAGGAGGAAGATTCCCCCCAGAAAATACTTCCCCTCCATATAATTGTTGACACAATGGTAGGCCTAATAGTTTTTAGCAAAATGTATACACTTTATACACTTTGAGTTTTTAGTTAAGCTACTATCTGCATTTTTGAATTACATGAATTGCTATAGCAGCTATAATATACCATAATAAAAATTTCCTATTACATGAATATAATTATGTTTTTACTACTTTAATAAATAATACAATCACATTATAACTGAACAAATAATTACTTTACTATTTCAGTGAAGGAATTGCTGCCAATTTTGGCAGCAATTCCTCCACTGAAATAGTAAAGTAATTTTGCTAAGAGAACAGCTTAAAATTCTGAAATTGCAATGCGGAAATCGCAAATATTTCTTATGGGGAGAGGCACATTCCCTCCACATACCAGGTCCCTTCTCGGCGCTACACATGCTTCGGCGATCGTCTGCTGGATGCTCGTTTGTCCCCTCCAAACAAACCTTCATTCCCACACTAGAGGAGGGCATGCACTAGATTACATTATATTGCATACATAGAGGAAGGCCGGTCCAGAAAAAGGGGGAAGAAGATGGATTGCGCCCGGTTGCTTAGGGGGGGGGGGATAGAAGCCCCTGTGTAAGTGCCCCTGTGCGGGCACCCATTCCTTCAATGGTTTGAATAGGATGAAACGTGGATCGACGATTAACGTCATAACACGTTATGTAACGTTATATGCGATACACGACAACATCGTTCACATCAGTCCATGATTTCTGGCATTGAAGCAAAATTTGGATATAATTCATCTGACATCCGTTTTGCATTTAGAACAGACATTCAATTCGACATAATTATGCCCATCGGTCTACCTCGGCCTAAATACCAGAGTCGATTCTCCTACACTGAGACAGTTAGAGTGCCAATTAGATCAGGGACTCCATTAGTCATAAAGAAGCCCTGCATAAACACATGCTGTCACTCTAGAGTAGGCGTTAATAATAGTAAAAAAAACCGCAAAAATCTGATGAAACAGCAGAGAATGCACCGTTGTTTAGACACCTTTAAAACAATTACCATAAACGCTTTATATACATGCGAATTGTACATTTCTTAAGGTGCAAACTCAGTTACTTAACCAGTAGGAAATATTTCCCACATAAGTTTTGCCCCTATAATATTATATACTGTGAAAGGTGGTTCCTGGCACTCAACATTTTGACGCTTGCATTCCGGATCCTTTGGAGTATATATAAATTTCCTACCATAAAATTAACTGAAACGCATATAATAATTATAATGGAATAAATAACGAACATTAGACCTAATGAACGAGGGCAATTTCTTCAGGATTGTCTATTTCTATTTTAAAAAGATCAATTTTTGCCAACGTAGAGTGTCTTTATAAACGGATGATGTTGTTAAAAGCTGGAAACAAAACTAGTATCGCCCTCTGCGCCTCTGACTTTGGACTGAAATTCAGAATTATTATTAATAAAGATCGGCTAACATTTCATAACATTCCTTGTATTAAAAAGTGGATATTTGAAATTATCTATATGAATTCAAATCCAATATTTAGTTTTGTAGCACGTCAACTGAACTTATATATAAAATATTTTTCAAATAAGTGGTATGTAAGAGGCTGCGCACTGTCAGCCTGAAGTCTTGATTAAACGAAAATTGAATTGAACTGAATTTAATTGCTATGACTCATTGATTTTCCACACTGATGGTGCAACATGCTTTCGAAGAGATTAAACGGTTAGGACAAATATAAATAATTCCAGTACGGTTTCTCTTTTGCCAGGATTTTGGCAATTCGGACTCCTTGTCGAAGGGCCATCCACATTTTATATACAGTACCGTTCATGTGTGATATACTTTGCAAACGGATGAACATTGAGTGGGCGACTACATTTAGCGTGGGAACACCAGGCGTTAAATGATAAATTTGTAGGTCCTACTAATATTTTGTTCTCTCTAGCCTGTCGTAAAAAATTATGAAAATGCAATGACCCAGTGAATGAATGCTTGATTGATTGGTTGATCGATTGGTTGGTTGAACGATTGATTAATTGGTTGATTGATTGATTGATTGATTGATTGATTTACAGTAAGCGCTGATTTCGTCACAGCGTCTTGAAGCGTAGATTGACTTTTCATGGATAACTGCGGCTGGATAGTTGCTTTTTTTCGATTTAAGCGAAAATGATTAGGGTCTATCTCTCATTCTTCCATGATTCGGACGGATACTACCACGGGTCGGGTCGTGACAGGTTTCTTAGGAGATTGGTGACAGTATGCAAAGTTGCTACTTCCGAGAAAAAAACACAAATTGTTGAAGTCAACTGAACGTATCGACAATTTATCATCTTATTAAAGGTGTCCTCATCCACTATTAGATAACCTTGGTTTACGTGCGACTTTGCAACGCTGCATCAGTATAAGTACATGCATAATTAATATTACTCTCCTCATAATGCAGAATTAGACCTGACAGTAATTGCGGTGGATTTAGATATCGACGGTCGGCTAAGTTGTGACAGTGGGCAACTTTGCCTTGCTTGCCAATAATTATAGGCGATGAGCCAAAAATAATGACCAGAACAATAATTGTTTTTATTAATCCAGAGAATAAAACCTCTCCCATTTATCCAGGCTTCTGGCTTGCATTACCGGAGCAATAGCTTTAACACTGTTCACTTAATTAATTCAACGACGTTTTAAAAGCACTTATTACAAGACGGCTGATTGAGTTGGGAAATTTGTTCACACATTTCACAGGAATAGGCGTGCACTCTAGGATCCAATCCAAGAACATTGTGCCATTTACTTTGTAAATAGTTAACCATACTTGTAATTATGTCATGAGATTATTATTATTCCACTCTCGATTTTCAGGTATTATTAATTCATTGCAATCACACAGTGTTATAAAGTTGAGCGCAAATGCATAGGCCTACCACAGATAAGATAGGTTGAAACCAGCCGATCCGATCACGTGGTTTGTGCTGAGGCATCTTGTGGGGCAGGAAAATGGCTGATCTGATTTTCATCTCGTACATTTTGTGCTAAACAATAAGAAAAATATTAGCGACATTGCATTTTTTAACCGCTTTAGGTGACGTATTTTAATTGCAAGTGAAGGATTTACCCAAGGTCCCTACGAGGCGGCTTGAGGTGGATTCGAACCTGAAATCTTCCGGCTGCATGGCAATGAACATAATTATCATATCCACTACTACACCGCGACCCCACATTATGTACTGTGGTTATATTTTCAAAACTTTCACGTTATGTAGAAGATTGTCCATTATGATTGCTAGACATCAAGCAAATCGAAAATAAAAAATCCTATCGTCGTCGAAAGCGATTTTATTGTCGCAGGACGTTGAAATACTCAGAATCTACTTGTATGTATATTACATGTGTATGGAATATCATCCTTAAACACCCTTAAAAAGATGTCGCATGGCATTATAAGAGTTGCAGCGCCATATCAAGGTGTAAGTATCAGCCTAATAACCTGGTGCTCAATTCACAGGACACTATTATAATTATCTGCCTGCATATTACTAATGACAGAAAACAGTTAAAGTTTCCTTAATACAAAAATATGCACGCTTAGATATACGCACACAATTATTTCATAATTATAATTATGATTATCTGCACACAAATGTTTTACATATATATGCTAATAACACCAGGACTTCTTAGTTGACCATTATATCAAACGTAGGCCACATTCCAAGACAGTGGTGGTATACAAACAAGAATATAATAATTATTAAACCAAATTTTAGATAAGCCCACACATTAAGGGGTGTGTTAGAGAAACATGATGCAAATCTGACAACTACATTGTTGTGTCAAAGGCATTTCTGGATTAACCCTCAAGTGACCAACTGGGGTCCCAGGGGACCCCAGCACCGTTTCGACTCGTGTTACTTTTTTGCTATTCATAATTTTTTAACGACGTTTTATGAATTTGTCACATGGACATCGCTCACTATTTACGTATAATTAAATCCGGTTTAACTTTTACGGTTATTTTTTAAATATGAAATATCTAGTGGGGTCCCGCAGAACTCCAGCTTTATGATGATTTTTCTTATGGAACCGAACGCCACTTTATGCAAATATATCATAACAGCGAGAATTGGTCCAGTACAATTTAGTGCAAAAGAAGCAATACAGAAAATGCTGGACAACAGGGACGTTGGAAAGTATGATAGTACGAATAATGACCATGTCCAGGACACAATTTCGTGCATCATGAAGTACCGTTACAAGAGATTCTACAACAAGGCAATTGAGCAGAAAACACTTTTCATATGTCGCGGAAAAACTGAACAACGACTAAGTTACTGCTTTCCGTGACATCAGAAAAGTGTTTTCTGTTCAATTGCCAAAGCTTTTTTTTGGCACAAATCTGTGAGTGGATGAGGTTACCGTGACAGGTGCAATTTCAGGCAGTATATAAAGTCCAAACCTGCAAGTTTTGATATCAAGGGGATCCGGACAATACCCCGCCCATTACCCCTGCCATTACCCCAGCCATTATCTCTGTTTGTTTACATTTAGGTCCAGTGTATAAATGCATATATGTATGTATGTATGTATGTATGTATGTATGTATGTATGTATGTTTGTATGCATGCATGTAGGCTACGTATGTATGTATGTATGTATGTATGTATGTATGTATGTATGTATGTATGTATGTATGTATGTATGTATGTATGTATGTATGTATGTATGTATGTATGTATGTATGTATGTATGTATAGCCTATGTACGAATGTATGTGTCTATGTATTTGTGTGTGTATGTATATGTTTAGGTATAAATGCCTGTATGTATTATGTAGTGTATGCATATATGTATGTATGTGTGTGTATGTATGTATCCATGTGTGTATGTGTGTCTTTATGTATGCATGTATGTATGTATCCATGTGTGTATGTATGTATGTATGTATGTATGTATGTATGTATGTATGTATGTATGTATGTATGTATGTATGTATGTATGTATGTATGTATGTATGTATGTATGTATGTATGTATGTATGTATGTATGTATGTATGTATGTATGTATGTATGTATGTATGTATGTATGTATGTATGTATGTATGTATGTATGTATGTATGTATGTATGTATGTATTATGTATGTATGTATTATGTATGCATGTATGTGCATAAGTGTGTATGTATGTATGTATGTATGTATGTATGTATGTATGTATGTATGTATTGTATTCATCTATAGATACATGCATTCATACATACATGCATACTTGTGTGTATGTGCGTGTTTATGCATGCATGAACGTCTGCATGTATGCATGTATTTATGTACATACCTACATACATGCACTGGACTTACATGCAAACAGACAGGGGTAATGGCGGGGGGGGTAATGTCCTACGGGGTAATGGTGGGGGTAATGACAGGGTCATGGGCCGGAGGGGTAATGTTCTATACCCCTTTTAAATCCATGCCAAAAACATAGTCCTATGCTTCCTCGCTATGGCTTATCCCGCATGTTAGCTGATTTGTAAGGCATCCTTGTGTTACTGCGCTATATAAATTGTCCTGATTATTGTTATTATTATTATTACTAACTCATAGAAACTACTGACATTGCTTATTTAAGCAATTTACATATGTTACCTTTGACAATATTGACGCATCAAGCAATGAACGCGTTATTAATTATTGGGGTCCCACGGGACCCCAGTTGGTCATATTAAGGAGCAAAATATGTTGGTCGCATGAGGGTTAAACGCAATCTTCTGGATAACCAGCAGTCTGTAATATTATTTTCATGCATGATGTGCAGTATAGATGCAACACTACTATGGGATACTTAAAAAAATTAACGTACTGCAGAGCAGTAAGTGTACTCTAAATAGTTCAGCTCACTTTTGGTAGGGCTGACAGCTTCCATTCCATAAAGAAGAAACGGTTTACAGTAAGCAGCTACTAAATGCAACACAACTGGTTCACTAAATTTGTAGCATTTGCTATGCAACGAATTAAATGACAAATACAACTTAATATATATATATATTAGGGTTGTCCAGAAAAACAAAAAGTTACAGAAAACACCCAAAGTGAAATTTTTCCCATGATTTTATTCATGTGTGGCCTACATATATTTTTTACAGAATTTTAAAATGTCATCCTGAGGTCCCTCATGGCCCCTGAACTTAAGGACCGATTTTGATAGAAATCGCACTGTATTTTCAATACGAACAACTGATTGCGAAGCAGATAGGACTCACAGTTGCACTATTAGACACCAAACTGATATAATTTTCATTACTCTTGACTAATCGGCAATAAAACAAGTTGAAATGTACTATCTGAGCAATATAAGGGGCCGTCCATAAATGACGTCACGCAATTTAGGACGATTTTTGACCCCGAACCCTCTCGTTACACGTCGTCACAAAATTCATACGATATCTAGTAAGAAACTGTCACAAATAGTCACAGACGTGTGACCCGGTCCCTCCCGCAGGGTGCGTGACGTCATTTATGGACAGTCCCCAATGAAGTATCAATACGCACCCGCCGCAGGCGTCGTATCATATGGTTCGCACCCCTGTTTTTCACATAATGTTTGTAATGCGACTGTTGTGAATGCCTTGACACAAAGCCTATAATGTTATGCTTAAAGATGTCGTCTCTCCAACAGCACCCAGATTTATTCGTAGTGTGTTGCTTAATGTCTTCTTGTCAAAAGTTTGGAATTGCTTCATGTGCTCTTTGACACCCTGCAAAGGCCATGGAGGTTCTCTGTTCGGGATCGGTCGTAATAATGGTTGCGAAGTATGATATAAGCTTCAGTCCACGCTCATCTGTGTCGTTTGCTGATGCTCCAGCAAGATGATTTACCGCTTTGTCCATGACATGATTGATTTTAGTGTAGTTGATAATGGCAGTTGACAATACTGAAACTAATTAACTTGGCAACCACCGATGGAACCCAGGGCAAGAATCCTCAGGGTTGTTGGGGGTTTCAACCCTCCAGTCTTTCCTACGGTCCTATAGTAAAGTATGTTTTTCACACGCCAATTCCTAGTGGATCATAGGCCAACCCACCCCGCTATTTGTCCACAATTCTCACACTGGTGGTACCTCACGGAAGAAATTGTTCCATTTGTACTTTTGAGCAAAAATCCCATGATGGCAAGAATTAGCGACTCGGTTATTAGCAACACCACTGCATGCCTGAGGCCATCCACAAGTTTCGATAGGTCTTGCCTTGAAGCAAGTTGCTCGCGATACAACCTTAACGAACTTAACTGACCCAAAAACACACACTCTGTTCTGACTGCTGGATATCAGCAATTACTGGCTAGTTAAGCCAGCCAATCAATGGTCATGTGACCAAACATACATCTAAGCTGAGAAATTGTTTCGTGCTGCCAAAGCTGTAAAGGACACAGCTGAGCGTGAACTGAAGCTTATTATCAGACTTCGCAACCATTATTACGACCGATCTTGAACAAAGATCCCTCCATGGCCTTTACAGGATGTCGAAGAGCGCGTGAAGCAATTCCAAACTTTTGACAAGGAGACATCAAGCAAGTGTCCCGTAATCATAGTCTTGGTGCTGTTGCAGATTCGAAATCTTTAAGCATATAGGCTTTGTGTCAAGGCATTCACAACAGTCGCATGTTACTAACATTATGTGAAAAATAGGGATGTGAACCATATGATGCGACGCCTGCGGCGGGTGCGTATTGATACTTCATTGGGGACCGTCCATAAATGACGTCACGCACCCCAGGGGAGGGCCGGGTCACACATCTGTGACTATTTGTGACAGTTTCTTACTAGATATCGTATGAATTTTGTGACGACGTGTAACGAGAGGGTTCGGGGTCAAAAATCGTCCTAAATTGCGTGACGTCATTTATGGACGGCCCCTTATATTGCTCAGATAGTACATTTCAACTTGTTTTATTGCTGATTAGTCAAGAGTAATGAAAATTATATCAGTATGGTGTCTAATAGTGCAACTGTGAGCCCTATCTGCTTCGCTATCAGTTGTTTGTATTGAAAATACAGTGCAATTTCTTTCAAAATTGGTCCCTAAGTTCAGGGGCCATGAGGGACCTCAGGATGACATTTTAAAATTCTGTAAAAAATATATGTAGGCCACACATGAATAAAATCATGGGAAAAATTTCACTTTGGGTGTTTTCTGTAACTTTTTGTTTTTCTGGACAACCCTAATATATATATATATATAATATTTTATATATAGTTGATTTCGATGCCATTGACCATTGTCTAGCTTTCTTATTACGAAATAAGCCGTAATGGTAATTTTCTGCTTTTTGCTTTGGGGGGCTGAGCCGCATTGAGAGGTTATAACCCCTAACCCTCTGACGACGCCACTGGCGCAAGCATCTTCTTCTTTTCGTGCTCTGCCCTTAGGCAGGTTCGAATGTTTGACGTCTCCAATCTTCTCTGTTCTGCGCTTTCATTTTCAGCTTCTGGTAGCCATCTTTCATCATCCAGTCTAACAGTTTTTGTCTTGGTCTGCCTCTCGTTCTTTTTCCATCCATTTTCCCCTCTATGATTGTTCGCAGCATCGAGTCTCCTCTGAGTGTGTGCCCGATCCATCTTCTTTGTCTTTCTCTAATTGTGTGTATCATCGCTCTCTTTTCTCCGACTCTTCTCAATACCTCCTCATTGCTGATATGATCCCTCCAGCTGATTCTTTCTATCCTTCTCCATAACCACATTTCAAATGCTTCAATTCTCTTGATGTCTTCCATTCGCATAGTCCATGTCTCTGATCCATATAACATCACACTCCATACTAAGGTTTTTATCATTTTCTTTTTCAGCTCCTTATTGATTCCTCTTCTCAGTAGCTCTTTCCTCTTTTCAAATGCATCTTTTCCTAGTACAATCCTTCGTTGTATTTCTCTGTGGCATCTAGCATCTTCCGTAATCGTACTGCCGAGATACGCAAATTCCTTGACTTGTTCTAATTCTTCTCCATCTATGAATATTTTAACTGCCTTCTGCTCTCCTTTGCTTATTCTCATAACCTTTGTTTTCTTTATGTTGATTTTCATTCCGTATTCTTTTGATGTTGTTTTCAGCCGGTCCATCATTGTTTGTAACCCTTCCTGACTTTCTGCCATCATTGCTTGATCGTCTGCGAATCTTAATACCCTGATCCACATTCCTCACACTTTTATCCCTTCCTCCAGTTCCTCCAATGCCTCCTTGATTATCTCCTCTATATATATATGTTGAACAGTAGCGGTGAAAGTGGGCATCCCTGTCTTACCCCCTTCCTACCTTTCCTTGTTCAGAATATTCACCCTCTATCCTTATCTGTACTTTTTGTCCCATATACAGATTGCCTATCAGTCTTCTATCTCTCCAGTCCACGCCAACTCTTCTCAATGCCTTCATCAGTCTCTTCCAGTCCACTCTGTCGAACGCCTTTTCATAGTCTACAAAACATATGTATACATCCTTTCCTATTTCGCAACTTCTTTCTGTTATTACTCTCAGTGACCCAATTGCATCTCTAGTTCCCATGCCTTTCCTAAACCCGAACTGATCATCTCCTATCTCATGTATTGCATCTGTTTTTGCTTGTAACCTTTTTGTTAGGATTCTGATCAAAATCTTTGACGCATGTGTAATGAGACTGATAGTGCGGTGGTCCTCACATCTAGTTGTGTTTGGCTTCTTTTTGATTGGTACCATGATGGAATGTAGGTAGTCTTCCGGCCAAATTCCTGATGTGTATATCTCCTGGCATATTTTGATTATTGCCTTCATTGCTTTCTCATCCAGGCAAGCATCTACGCTATGATTATATAGTTGATTGCAGGAGGGAGAAAACCCTAGACATTCTTTTGTGACGATGATTAATTTTGTGAAATATGCGAAAAATCAAGAGAAAATACAGCTTTGCATTACTTTTTGAAGGACTCGGCAATTTCGATATATTTCTATACGTCTAATACTTATAAAACTAGTTCAATCTGAAACGAGGTGTCTAAGAGCCACATTGTTTCTTCTACAATTTCGACAATTTCGACAACCCTGTCCCGTTGTATGGTCAAAAGGTAAGGGTGCAAACTTGTCACCCGTTTTCATAGACTGAGGCCAAGAAATGAAGTCGCTAACTTCATTCTCAAAGTAGATTTCGATGCCATTGATGATTGTCTAGTTTTCTTATTACGAAATTAGCCGTTATAGACATTTTTCGCATTTTGCTTTGGGGGGCTGAGCCGCATTTAGGGGGGCTTAGCCCCCTCCAGCCCCCCCTGGCGCCGCCACTGAACATTATGTTGAACAATAGATAGCATGCATGCTGCACACATTTTTTACCGCATGTACAAAAACTTTCTTGGTAGCCTATGCAATTTAGAAGTCCAGAAACTGTGCACCTTGATTGGAATTATAAGCTACGTCAACCTTTTAAATTGAAGCTTTTTGCGAAATACAAGTTTGGTTTTGGTTTTATTCTGAAATCTTTCATAAATCACTACAGTTCAAATAATTCGTTCCAATCTGTTTCGTTTGGCCATTATTATTATTGTTGATTCTGTATGCAGCCACTCTGTGTCGCCATGTTGATTTCATTCTGCAATTATATCATGAATGTATTTAATTCAAATAAATATTTTGTCTATCGAAGTCAACAGATTTTGATGCCACAAGATGCCATTAAACTGCAACATTCGTCGTTGATGGCATCTCAGCAAGGAGGTGTCAGTCCACAGTCTGCAGAAATGAGAGCGAAGAAACTTCCTTATAATTTACCAGTCACCGTTGAGAAATGGATTCAATCTAAACACCACGGTAGCAACAAATTGTCAGTTTCTAAATAATGCGCATTTAAGCAGATCAGCCAGTATTAAAATAATTCTGTTGAATTCGATTTAATTAATTAAATACTATGTGTGGGCTACTTAAATGCTCTAAATAGTTAAATTTCATAGTACGCCCATGAAACTATTGCAACGCATCAGGTTTCGATAGACACCTTTTATACAATTTTCATGCGTGTTATATAATCGACATGGCTCGGTTCGACCATGAGCTTCTTCATCTGGGCGATTGGTGTATTTAACAAAATCGTAAAAGGTTGCATAAAGACCAAAGTTTCTTACGAGAATATTTAATATCGCGTAAAAAATTGATGTTTGTGTATTCAGCGTTGTCTATGATTGATTTTAAAATATAGAATCTGGCACCAAAAGAATATTGCATCAATGCCTATCAGTGGCGGTGTCACGAAATAGAGTATCCCCCGTATTAATTGTATCCCCCCAATTTTAAAAAAGTCGAAAAAACCGCTTCCGCGTGTATTTTGTTTTACAAATTAATTTTCATCTGCTTTGTTTTGAACAATGACACTAACAGGTATTTTATTCCTACAAGATAATTTGTTTTGCTCTGTTTTTAGAGCACTTGAAACATTTAAAACGCTTAAGAACACTCAGAGTCACTAAATAAATTCGAGTTGCCTTTATCTGAGCATTGCTTAGGAAACTTAAAACAATTAGAGTCACTTTAAATTTTGATTACAGCATAAATTTTTTTTATTATGCTCATTTTTCAAAAAAGGGGATAGAATGGTTTATCCCTCCGGATAGTATAGACCGGCTAATTCCATCCGGGGGGATAGATTAATTCATCCCCCCGGATAGCTTTCAGGGGGGATACTCCGTTTCGTGTCAGCGGCGCTGGGGGGGGGCTAGGGGGCTAAGCCCGTCCCCCTATAAGAGGCTAAGCCCCCCTAAAAAAGGCCATCCGATTTTTTTACATTGAAATATTTCCACGATTTGGCCCCGACGACTAAGAAAATAAAAAGGCCGTCAGAAATTACGGTGGTGAAAATGGGAAATTTTCATGAGATTTCGGCCGACGACTAAAAAAAGGTCGTCAGAAATTTCGGCGGATGAAAATGGGAAATTTCCTCCACGAGGCTTAAGTCCCCCAAAACTGAAATCCTGGCGCCGCCACTGATGCCCATTATTCGGAGGTGAACTGTGGGTATCCGTTGTTCGTTTTGCAGACTTTGCGATGTTACAAAAAAAACAAAATAACTTGTGTTGTTTCACCTAATTTTTTGTATTAGTAAGAATTGAAATGTGTGACATAAATGATATTTCCACCGATCCGGGTTGTGACAAACAGAACAGCCATGTTATCAAGCAAAACAGCGGCAATGGAAGTGCACCAGATCCGCCTACAAAAATCTATAGCACTGCAGCCTATCTAGATCCATTTAACCCTCGGGCTACCAAGGGGGTGGTATCAACCCCCCTAGGTTTTCGAAGTCAAACGTGTTCCGTTTGGAAAATGTTGACGCTTTAAGCCCACATTTTGAGCTAAAATTTTGATGATGCCCCCTACCGTTCAAAAGTTATACCCGATATACCCAAGGTACCAGGGGGGGTGGATACCACCCCTCTTGAGGGTTAATAGACTAACAATTATTGGCTTCAAGATCTGACGATCCAAGGGATGGATTGAAGGCGATTCGAAAGACAGGTGGGCTACGTAGTCAGACGCAAGGTTTGTAACTTTAGTTTGCAGAATATAAACAAAACTTAATGGTCGCTGTTTGTGCAAAATAATTACACAGAAACATACCCAGAATCAAGAGTGTTCAGCTTGGCTATGGATTGTCTACATCTTCCAGAAGAATGCCCTCCTCATCGTCTTCCCTTGGCGCTGGTTTTACCCCCTCTAGCTCGCTGACAACGCAGCTATTATTCTCTGCTGTCTCATATAATAATAGTTCGCTGCAGTACAAAGCTTTTTCAGTTCTTCTTTGTTCTGCATGATGTTGCCATACGTGTCCGTTACTGTTGCTTGTCTCTGTTTCCAGGGTCGGCTCAGCATTTTTATGAGTTGATATTCATGACTGTTGTTTACCGCTGCATTCTCTACGGCTCCAAGCTGATCTCTTAACCATTTCTCTATGTCCATTCTTGCTGATTTCTTAACCTTCTTGCATTGATATTAATTTTATACTCATTAGCTCTTTCGTCCGATTCTGTGCTCCTCTGTTTCATCTGTCTGTTTCATCTCTCTGTTTCATCTCTCGTTTCTGCTTTGCCAGCTGCCATGTCCAATTTGAGATCCAAGTCTTCTTGCGCCTCTGGACCGTTGGTAATGTGACCTCCATTATTTGTTGTTTGTGTAATTATGGTCTTACTGACCTGGGGGATTCTTTTGTCCATGTCGTGTTCCTTTTCTTCCTTTGTCTGCATCCTCAGTTCCTCTTCCAGTTCCCTATACAATGTCTTTCGTGTCTCATTATACTTTGTAGTTTTTCTCGACACTATTATAGCATTGTATCGACACGTTACAAAGGTATGTATGTATGTATGTGCACTTGTTATAGCGCCCCTTTAAGCTCTCTCTACTCAGAGGCGCTCCAGAATGCAGAGTAGACACTGCATCGGAGTTTCACGCCGAAGCGCTGAGCCAATGTGAGTGAAGGACTTGCCCAAGGTCCTTACGCGGCGAGGTGGATTCGAACCTCGAACCTTCCGGTTTCAAGGCAACGACGCCACCACTACACCACCGCGCTCCACAAAGGTGTGGTAAAGATAACTGTATACCGTAATGAAAAATGTCGACGTTCATGAAAACATCAACAGAAAATTAGAATCAAAAATTGCAAGCCTACAATAATATTCATGAAATTTAAAACTTGATCTTTGCTTTCTGCTTAGGCCTAATAATATATTTTGAAGAGCGCAACATGTAAGCACGGAGAACTCGGTCACTGCTCGTATTCTTTCAATGCCAGTCCCACACCTGGATAAAGAAGGAGGGCGACGTTAATGATCTTGGTCGCTACACAGTGTCGTGAAACTGCAACAAACGAACAATAATTTTTTATCGGCTTACAATAAAACACCATTAATACTGTAACTTTATTATATATATTATATGAAGCTTGGTCACAAACTATTTCACGCAATTTGATTGCCAATACCCCGTTTTTTGATCACTTTGCATTCGCTAGAGGGCAATACTTTCTTCAGTGTAGACGAAAAAGTTTGTAGTAGCAGCCCCGATTATAGTTTGCGGGTGAGAAGCAAGTTCGGTTAACCTTCGAGATGACACCTGTTAATTAAAACCATAGGTCTAAAATGAAACAAACCACTTGTCGTTAGACGAATTGTCTGTAGAGTGTAGACTAGTTGTCTTGACACCATGTTTAACGACACTACCATATCACAGATGATTAGTGTCGCCCTTCTTTTTTATTTGGCTTGGGACTGGCACTGGCAGGATCCGATAAGTGGTGAAGTTTCTAAAGATAAAGCAAGCATGGCGACTTAATATAATATTATTAAAAAGCGTTTTGAAGGTGTCCATAAAGAAGAGCCCTTGACACCGCGACACCACACTTCGTTATAATTCCATCTGCTATGGTTGCTATGGCCACAGTCTTAAAACCATCCGTTAACGTATATAAACTCAGGTTCTCAGCTTGACCCCACCCAGATTCTGACCTTTCATCGCAAGGCTCTGAGAAGCCTGGTTATATCAGACATGATTTGATTCATATCACCATTACTTTATCTGTTCCCCCTGAATTTGCAACACTGCATAATTATATTCACTGAGTGGCGCCACCGTTCATACTACCGTACTGTTCACCATTGAATGTTTCGGCTGGCGACATCTTGTGAATTTCGGACGTGCTGAAACTTTGAATCACCGAATTGAAAACTTTCAGTTTGACAAACTAATATCGTATCAGTGAAACACGTCTTAAAGGTGTCCATAAAGGTTTTCTTCATTGCTTTGCGACATCCTCTGATTGTTGTAACCGTCAACGTTGACCTGAAAATTAACCAAACCTTAACCAGAAGATGGTGGGACACAGTTACGAAGAAGACAAGATTCGGAACTGTCAACTTCAGCATTGCGTCGCACCAGGAGAGCTGTAGCATTGTTGTGAAGAAGAAAGGATCCAAATTTTTTGCGATATCTTACGGCAACAAAGTCCGTTGACGTCATAGATACTTTAGTAAATAAGTAAGTAAGCATTTTCTCTATTACTCCACTTACAAATGCACAATGGGGCATCGACCATCACCATTACTACATCGAAGTAATAATAAGTGATGAACACGTACAAATTAAAAGCACAAGTCATATGTAATATAATTGCTAAACTATTATCGAACAAGTTAACTATTACAGCATTCTGACGACAAATCCCTATTCCAATAAACGAGTCATATCGTGGTATCTCTAGATTATGTGAGCGGGGCCTAAGAGAGTGACCAGTTACACTTTCAGGTGGGAGAAGATCATGGAGGGCATGCCCCTGGTCACAGAGTGCAGATCATAGAAGCGTTAGAACGCAACATGTAAAAAGTAGGAATACTAGATTGAAAATACCCCTGTCGTATCAACTTTATAATAATAGCAGACAGACGACTCCTCTGGCCCTCTTTTGTAAAATCCCACAGTGCTATCGAAGAATACAGCATTCGCGCGACTGTGGTGGAACGTACAACATCATGGAGTCGGCTGCCTGTCAAACCATGCGACACAAGGACACGAAGTGCATAAAATGATTGCTTTGCTTTACAGACAATTTTATAACTGTATGCAGAAAACCCCATTCTATATGAAAGCGTGATACCAAGAACCTTAACTTGCATCAACTCGTTCAATCCCTATTACGTCTGCTGCTACTCTTACTTTAGTGCATTCCTTTGTTACATCTCGCATCGACTAATAATTGCTCTTCGCTGTACATTGGCCTCCCATCCAGCAGATTGACTTGTCTTGACCGGGTGTTGCGCTCTGCTGCGCGCCTAATTGGGAAAATCCCTAAATATGGTCATGTCTCAAACTACATGCTTGAGGTACTTCACTGGCTCCCTATTCGCCAGCGTATTGAGTTCAGGGTAGCTGCATTGGTATAGCGATGTTGTCAGGGCCTCGCCCCAATTTACCTCCGAGAACTATGCAGCTTTACATTGGGTATCCAAGGACGTCGTCAGCTACGTTCTGCTGATAAGGGAGTCCTCTTAATTCCTTTTGCTCGTACTACTACCATGAAGAATCGAGCCTTTTCTGTGGTTGGACCAGTGGTCTGGAATGGCCTTCCTTTTGAGCTACGCCTACACCCTGGGACTCTACCAGGATCCTTCCTTACTAAACTTAAAACTGTTCTTTTTGGGCGCGCTGGAGTCGGGAGCGCCTCTGAGTAGTTTTTCTTGAAGAAGCGCTATATAAATGTCCGAATGAATGAATGAATGGGTGGAGGGCTGTCATACGTTTTGGAACGGGGACGCCTAAAGATGGCCTCACATCACTTGCTATGATTATTAAATAATTTATTTGATTGGCCTTTGCCATTTCCATTGGCATAGATTTAGCTTCATAGTCAATCTATGCAAATTATCAACTAAGTAGAACATTGATCTCGTTGTCGAGAAGAAATTTATTATTACTCCAGTCTTGCAACTCCGTATGATCGGTGCGAACTGCTTCAATAAGTAAACACCTCTTTATATTCACTGAGTGGCGAAACCGTTCATATTAGTGCTCACCATAGAGTGTTTCGGATAGCTACATCCTGTGGGTTTCGGTCGTGCTGAGTACTCTTGTCGGAGCTTCGATAATTAAAGCGTTAAAGTTTGATCCTTTAATATAGTACCAGTGCAGTGCGTTTTAAAGGTGTCGATAAGGAAACGTCGTTTGCCTCACTGCCAAGCGACACATTGTGACTGTCATGTTCGTTAACGCTGACCCTGAATGAAACTTTTCCCAGAATACTGTGTTGCATAATTGCGAAGATTCGAGTTTCCAAGACATCTTTTACGGCAACAAAGTTCGTTCGTTGACGTCGATAGAATTTTATTTGATAAGTTCTTGCCGTTTCCAATGGTACAGATTTAGCCTCAGAGTCAATCTGTGTAAATTATCAGTTAAGAAGAAGATTTGTAATCGAGAAAAAAAAGGTACTACAGTTGGATGATACCCTATGAATTGCGCGAACTACTAAAAATAATAAAACACCTCTTTCATGTTTGATATTTCTGTAATATGCCAAACAAATTTTGGTCGATGGAAAGGCCTCTGCTGTCATAGGCCCTCGTCAAATCTGGGTCCTCCTACTTCTCCATGCTCAATAATTGTTTGTCTTCTCATCGTATGCGGCCTTTGTTTCCGTAAGATGTCGTTTCATTATAACAGTGTGCAAAAGTTAAAAAAATGGAAACCCCTTATTTGGTGAGAAGCACTGATATATTTGTCAACTTAATGGTAATTATTAATGGTTCATAATTGCAAAAGCAAAACTATTAGTCGCTTTCTTTCATTCACTCCATTTTGTATCTGTGCGACCCAATTATCAATATTGCATGCAATTTTTTTTTATAAAAGTTGAATATCGTTTAAACAGGTGTGTAAATCAATGCGCGTGACTAATGATGTGATATAATTATCAATTTCTATAGCGCCGCTAACAGCCGAGGCCATTCAGTATCTCTCCCAGTGCGATGACCTCTAGAGAAAAAAAAGGTATTAGGAAGAGATAGAGATGTAGATAGTGGTCCTAAAAGAAGAGTCATACGCAGAGTGGATGGAAGAGAATTCCATAAGGAGGACCAATGATCGAGTTTGAGCAGTAGCGGTCCTATCTCTCAAACAAGTCAGCCCTGTCAAGAGAACGGAGACATCGATGAGAAGATTCAGAAAGAGGAACATCGAATCATACAATTTAATGTCTTAAGACTATTTTTTGCCGTGGCTGTGTTGGGAGCGCCCCCGAGTAGGTTTCTTCAAGGGGCGCTGTCTATATTCATGGAATGAATGAGCCGTTTCTTTGCATCTGTGCTGGAGAACTGTTGGACTTCACGTCAACGAATAATTTTAGATCATCTTTCCAATACGTTATGCTTGGCTTCTAGGACTACCTGTTTCGCGCTGAATTTTTCGGGGAGATTTGCTTGTAGAGTTGTAGTGTCTACCCGGGTGATTGTCTTGACTGCAAATTTACTCGGACACAGGGGCGGATCCAGGGGGGGCCAATCCGGCCATGGCCCCCATTTCAAATCACCATGGGACGTGGCCCCCCCATCCATGGTGGCCGAAAAAAAAAATTCAGGGTGTCAGTCATGCACAGGAGAATTAATGCATAAATGTAATTAAAATCTATAATAAAAATAATGTATAAATGTAATTAAAATCTAATCTAAGTCTCTCACGCAATTGCATTGTCTTTATATAAAGCATCGAAATGAAACAATCTTTCAACAGCATCCAACTATGATTTATGGCATGCAATGTATGTTATTCGTGTATATATTCGTGGTAAATTTTAAAAGCATTAACACCAATAAACACAATTATAACTAAGTACAACTAACTATTAATTACAAATCAAGTTAACACTAACAACAGTGTTTGGGATGTAATTTATTTTTTACAGTTCCCAAAAAATTTCAGGGCGAGACATGTTAAGTTTTGAGTTTAGTCTATATGTGCAAGAAAATGAGGTGAATGATAACACATGTTTACTCCTTGTTTCTATTTATATCTTACTATATTTCATTCAGTAGTGGGAAGTATTTTATTTATTCTAGTCTTAAAAAGTCATCAGTTTTTTAGAAGAAAAATTGAACACCTTTTTGAAGATTTCTGACGGTTCACTAAAAATTCATAAGTTTTTGGGAAGCGAAATTGAACACCTTTTTTAAAATTTCGCACGGAAGAATAAAAAGTCATCACTCCTTTTAGACGAAAAATTAAACACCTTTTTTAAGATTTCGCACGGAAGACTACTAAAAGTCATCAGTTTTTGGGATGCGAAATTAAACACCTTTTTTAAGATTTCGCACGGATGGCTACAAAAAGTCATAAGTTTTTTGGGATTCTAAATTGAACATCTCTTTTTGAAAATTTCGCACGGAAGACCAAAAAAGTCATCACTCTTTTTAGACGAAAAATTAAACACCTTTTTTAAGATTTCGCAAGGATGACCAAAAAATGTCATCAGTTTTTTGGAAAGGAAAATTGAACACCCGTTTTGAAGGTTTCCGGCGGATTACTTAAAGAAGAACATCTAGTTTTCGGGGAAAAAGTTTTTAAGTAAAGTCTATATTTATTGAGACCTTATGGCACTCTTATAAGCACTGAAAAGTACTGCTATTTTGTTAAGATAACAGCTTAAAATGCTACCATTGCAATGTGAAAATTCAAAAAGTTTCTGGTGGGGAGGAGCATATCCCCTCCCCACATCCCTCCCCTACCACTCTCGGCGCTGCGCGCCACAAGATTGTCTTCCAGACGGTCAATTATCTACCCCTCCGGAAACCTCAATCCCCCCAGAGGTGGGGGCTAAATTAAACTCTGGTTTCGGCCAAAAACGACTAAAACATTCATCAGATTTTTCAGCGAAAGATCAACGAAAAATTTTCCGACCCCAGCCCAAAATTTTTTGGCCCCCCCTTCGAAAATTCCTGGATCCGCCCCTGCTCGGACACACGAGCAATTTTAGCGGATGTGCACGCCGACTTCCATGGTTTACGAGTAGAAGGTCCTATTTTATCAATTTTCCGTAACAAATGCATCGAAATTCAAAATCTCCATAACTCGGTATTTAAAATGAATTGAGAGCTGAAAATAGTCGCATTGACCAACAAATTCGAGTGCGAAGGTTTTCTACGAAATTTCGGCGCGCTTGCTTTTGCCATTTGATAGCATTTCTTGAGACAGACACGCGTGGAAGTATCATATTTCTGATTTATTCTATAGTTTTTTTCTTTCTATTCTAATGATTATGCTATATGCTACACCATCAGTGAATATTCGGTCAATCGATTGTTTCACACAAGCCGAATAAACTATGAGGTGCAAAAATTTTTATGATAAAATAATTTCCGTTTTGCCTATCTCCCCTTGGCTATGGGCCTACTACATGTACGTTAAAAGTAATTCAGAACGAAGGTTTAAAAGTGTCTTCGATGGATGGATGGATCCAGATTTGACGAGGGCTTATGGCAGTTGCCATCGAACAAATTTGTTTGGCATAAAAGTATTCGAGAAACATTGTTAGCCTTATATAAATCTATTACAACAATATAATACCAACAATGTTACAGAGGCGTCGTTAAAAAAGAAATATATTATAAAGCATTTGTTACAGCCTCTTAATATTCTCATGATATAATGTAAAACTAACACCATCTCTGGCCAGTCGAACTGTAATAACAGTGTTGCAAGTAATTTTCCTGTTGATAACAACGGGCTTTGACGCCTCAAGATGTTTTTAAACGCAGAGTGGAAATAAATTTACAAACCCAAATTAGATACCTTCAACAGCGACATAATATTAATATAAATATTTATAGGTGCGTTGGCTTAACTACAATTATAGATTCACTGGTAATAATCATGTTGGTAACGTTAATTTAGCTCTGACTTGTTCAAATTTCAGACACTGCTGAGATCTCCGACATAGCAATTATTATACTGCAAAACTAATAAGTAAGTAAGTAAGTATATTCTTTAATGCACCATCTAGAAAACGCACTCTGGTTTACAAGGATATAAAAATAAAAAAAATAAAAACATGACACATTAAAAAACAAATACAAGACACATCTGGTAGCAATCAACGGTGCCAATCATATAGCTCAAGCCTATTGATGGCAACGTCACGACAGAGCCATCCTTAGGCAAAACGCCGCTCGAGAAGCACAAGTCACCACAGTCGAACTCCAACGCGCTGGCTACGATGATTGTAGTTTAACAGCATTTTCAGTGTCTACAGAGCCGAGAAGCATAAGTGCGAAGAGCAGCGACGGGCAGCTCAAATGCACTGCAATGAACTCCCATTAATTTCAAACACGCGCATTTCTTTCTATTCGCAGCATTATCCGCAACCAGGCGATAATCAGACAGAACCTAGGAATTTTCGGTAATAAGTAGTTACCTTTATTGTGACGGTTTGTCATAAAAGTGTGATCGACTCAATAATTGTCTATCTATATAACTTGGACATAAAGTAAAGAAATCGTAATTCTATTTTAAAAAAAATAATACTGAATGCTGGTATGTTCAAAGTCAGCAGCATGAGGTTTTCTAGAAAATATCTATCCAAAATTAATTAATTAATGGTTATGTTTTTCGACTCGACTGTTACGTAACTGCCAAAACTATCTTGAATATTCTCAATGTGCCCGTATTCTTTTATTAAACTTAATTTTTTTTCTTTAACTACATTGTGCAACTGAGCACGTCTTCTTGTCAGAGCTTTTGACTGCCAAACTTATATAAATGTTGCTTTGTATTTGGGTCTCTCGGCTTCATCAGTATCAACAATTTCTTTATCGCTATCTTCATTATCAGGTTCAGTCTTATTACCATGTTCATCATCATCTTCAATTTCAAGGTTATTTTATCATAATAAACATCTGGAGGTTGTTCTTCAGGCATTGATATCTCTTTGCGTTACGTATTACCTTCAGCGCCTCCTTGTCACTAAGTCATTTTGATCGTTTGCTCGGACGAGACAACATAGGCCTACTGTCATAGTCATTAGTTGTCTGTCGTTTTAATTTCTACGTCAACCAAGTTTCTTACTCTTAGCTTACCTTGAATTTCTGTAATGACAACTATTAAAGGACTTTGTAAAAAGTGAAAAAGGTGTCTAACTTCATGCGATCACGAAATAATTAGCGCACATCCTGAAGTGTGATGATGAATGACTCTGAGACTGTTGATGATGTGGGATGTGTGATGATGTTGGTTTTTTTGACAACGATGATGGCTAGGATGATGCTGATTGCGTCGTTGTCGATTAGAAATGTTGTACTTATGCTCGTTGCTGTATACACTATATATTCAACTCCTAGATTCACGGGATTGCTTAGCTGCCAGGCAAGGCCGGGTTTTCTCGTTTCTCCGTCTGCTGACCTCTATCCAAAGCTGCATTAAAGTCATCTAAGAAACCAAACTTTGCATCATAAATCTCTTTAGTCTATGTTTTTCTTTCCCCGTGGCTGGGCTGGGAGCGCCTTTTGAATAAATCTACTAACACTGATTAATCCATTCATAATTCTGTATTGTACTATAATCGTCCGATGAATTTTGACTACATTAAAATCATAATTTTTATATAAACAGAAAATCATTACAATTAAGATATCTTAGATAGTATAATTGTCAAAGTCGTAGTTGAATAGGTTCATGTTTGGATCAGTGAGGCGATATGCAGCACCAACTAAGATGTCGACGCCATACATAACTTTGTACGGGCACGTTATAAAGGTGTGCCAAATTCAACTCCGGGTATACGCATTAGGTTTGAAAATAGTATCAATTACTAACAGCCTGCGTTAATATTATTAGGCCTATAATTTTATAATACTCAAACAAACTCGGCATATCGCTAAGTTCTTTAATATTTTGTTGAACGCTCCAGCTTGACACCTTTTAAATCATTTCCAATAATGCTAATAATTACGATTAACGTCATTTCTTTACCTTGCCCTAGCAAACTTTCGATGCAGCAAACAGCGTTATAAGTGTTCATCAAATAACATCACGACCTATGTATACCAATAAAATGCTAAACAGTCGTTGTTTTACCATTTGTCGATGTCCACTCTCCATACAGTCCCCTTCTCTTCATAATCTATACCTCAAATCTTGCCCCTATTCTTGCCTCCATGCTATGCGAATCCATAAGTATGAAGATGATGTGCAAGTCTATCAGCAATGCAGTGCCTCCGACTCTGTTGCGACTGTCCGGGCCATGTGCTTTGCCATGGAATCCTTTGGGACTTGGATGTCGTTCAATCGACTCCGCCTCAACTCTTTAATTAAAAACTCAATTCATTTGGCTTGGCAGCCACCAGCAGCTAGCAAAACTAAATATGACAACCATTGCTGATGCCTTCCTGATTTTGTCTTGTCAACCACAGTTCGCGACCTTGGTGTTACTCTGGACCAGGAGCTCACCTTTGCTCCACATATTCACTCACTCAGCCGTGCCTGTTATTATCAACTGCGTCAACTACGCACTGTTGCTCGCTCACTTACTCCTACTGCTGCTGCAACCCTTGTCCATTCTTTTGTTACCACCAGACTTGACTACTGTTCATCTCTCTATGCTGACCTACCAATTGCTCGTCTGAGTTGCCTTGATCGCGTCCTGCGCTCTGCAGCCCGCGTTTTTGCCGCATACCCAGATTCAGCCACATCTCCAGCTATATGCGTGACGTTTCCCACTGGCTCCCACCCAAGCAGCGAATTGAGTATAGGATATCTATTCTCGTCTGGCGCTGCATGCTAACCGGATTGTTCAATGAAGAAGTATTATTATTATCACAGAAAGGCACAACATCGAAGAAATTAATAACGATAATAATAATAGTAGTAATGATAGTAATAATAATAATAATAATAATAATAATAATAATAATAATAATAATAATAATAATTATTATTATTATTATTATTATTATAATAATAATAATAATAATAATAATAATTATTATTATTATTATTATAATAATAATAATAATAATAATAATTATTATTATTATTATTATTATAATAATAATAATATTATTATTATTATTATTATTATTATTATTATTACTATTATTATTATTATTATTATTATTTATTATTATTATTATTATTATTAATTAATTAATTAATTAATAATCAATAATTACATCAGTAAATAATACTAATGTGAAGTAGTTGTGATGAAAATTACTACATCACTTTGGTTTGTGGCTCTTTAAATAACGACTCGGATTCCTAATAAAAAATAATAGCAACAGCTTAACATGGAGTCTAATATTATTGGGTTCACTTTCCCTGTTACGGCTGGTTCACTAGCGACTTGTATAATTGCGTTAATGCCAATCCCGTGTCTGTAGAAGGGAGAAGATGACGTCATCATTTGTGTTAATATGGCAAAGTATCATACAGCATCAGTATCTTAAGAGTTTTAAGTACCGATGGAGTTTGTCTGACCACTCGGCGTAACGCTGTGTTCTTTAGTCGAACCCGTTAGTACGACACCTTTAAAATGATTTCCTGCTATGATCTAATAGCCATCAGCAACGGATGTTTTGAATTCGTTATTACTAGCAGTCTTGTCACTAAACGCATCGTTGGTGTGCAGTAAGAAATGCTTAGACCTGTTATTCTCTCGGCTAGAAGTTTTGATTAATACAATCATGAAACCCATCAGCTGTCGGAAGACATACATTATAATACATGTGACACAGCCGACCTTATTGTCCGTTCATTCGTATCGTCCATCGAAAGCACAGTAGGCCTATGTTATTTATTTTGTCTCGGGTTTTAACGTCGTCGTATGACATCAAAGGCCTTTGTGTAATAAGAAAGATCATCAGCGTCGCCCCCCTCTTTTATCCAGGCTTGGGACTGGCACTGAAAATTGCGAACGGTGGCGGAATTTATTACCTACGATGAAAATCAAACTAGTCGCAGATCTTGCCTACAACTGTAACCTGGTTAAAACCGTAAATAATTTCTTCAAGACGGTAAGTGCACTTCGCGTATGTCCATAATAATGGTAATCGGTGATGTGCATAATCGACTTCGGATCGATGGATCGAGAGTTTATCGACAATGCATGACATCAGAGGTCGCTGCCGTCGACAAAAAGTTGCTTGGCATAATCACAAATCTAATCCAATCCGACCTCTTCTGGTTCTCTGCCTTTTAGGCAAGTTGGTGCGGTGGTATTTGCAGTTTAACGTCACTGTGAAACCATTAGGGATGCCCCCTCCTTTACCCATGCCTGGGGCTTGCACTGACAGAGTGCGAGCAGTTGCGGAGATGCATGTTGGTGCGTTGTCCTGCTTCTACATGTACCTTTAACTTCCAGTAAGTTGCACTTTAGTGTTAGAGGCTGATTTATGTGTGTAAAGGAAATCCTTTATTAACGGTGTTTAACTTAACTTCTTATTTTTGCAGAATTTAGTTTCTTGTGTTTAATGACATCTTTCAGCCGTCAAAGGGTATTAATGGCTCATTAGGAAATCATGGCATCAAAGGCCGTTAATTGACAACAATTCTTCACCTTCGCTTTGAACTTTTTCTCTTTTTCTTCGGCAGTTTTCACTGACGACATAATTTCTATCCCAGCCTGGACCGTTGACTTCATATTATGCACTTTTGTGACCTGACCATATACTTACAGTGACACGAAGATTTGTTTACCTTACTATTCTTTAGCTGGGTTACAGGGTTAACAATCATATCCGAGAATTTATAGTGCGCCTTTTTTCACGTCTATGGCATAGCACTCAGTCGATTGAGTCGTGTGCTACGTTGATCAATTCCTTAATAACTCTAATAATAAGCATTTTATCGGTTCAGCCGTCACTCATTGAGATCCGTATCGTGTCTCTGCCTATTAAACTACACCGTCTTTCGATAATCACGTGACGTCTTTCTTATTTTGTTTTCTTGCCTTACTCCTTCTCGATCCTATGTTAGGAAAAAATCCACATTCTAGGCGCGTTTATGGTACTTGTCGGTTAATTCACCTGCAGAATTTTCGTCCGTTGACCTTGTCGGTTAATTCACCTGCAGAATTTTCGTCTGTGTACCTTGTCGGTTAGTTCACCTGCGGAATCTGCCGTATTTTTACTCAATGTTTTTTAGTGACGTAATGTTATGGCGAACGCGTGTTTATATAATTTCTGACGCCATGAACGTCGTGAATTTATTTAAAAAAATTAATCCAGCTTCCAATTCTCAAGTGTATTTTCATTAATCCGGCTTCATTTTAACATACAATAGAAGTTGGATTGATGAAAATGTCCTTGCTTAAATTGGAACTGGATTGGTGAAAGTGTCCTAGCTTAAATTGGAACTGGGTTGGTGAAAGTGTCATTGCTTAAATTGGAGTTGGATTGGTGAAAATGTCATTGCTTAAATTGGAGCTGGATTGGTGAAAACATTCTCGTTTAAAATGGAGCCTGGTTGATGAATATGTTTTTGCTTATATTGGAGCTGGATTGATGAAAATATCGCTTGATAAATGGAAGCTGGATTAAGGTATTTTATATGTCAAAAAGAAGCTGGATTAATGATAAAACGCTTGAGAAAATGGAAGCTGGATTAAGATATTTTATAAAGGCTGGACGAAGGCATTTCTCTATCTGAAATGGAAGCTGGATTAAGATATCTTTATATGTGAAGTAGAAGCTGGACCAAGGTCAATGTTCCTAATTTCAACAGTTCCTTTCAATGTCAATGTTAAATGCGCACGGCGAATCTATTAAATTTGCGATGTAACCAACAGGTGAATTAATTTTTGCATGTAAGATTGCGTATAATGGGTTTCGGTGTCTGCAGGTGAATTAACCGACAAGTACCGCGTTTATTAATGTTGCGGAGGACTAGGCCTGTTTCTTTAGATAATAAGCTCCTCTGAGAGAATATGAGATTGGTAATAATAAAGTAATGATCTCCTGACAATAATAAGTTAGCAGCGTTTAAGGCTGCAACCTGTATATGTAATACAACGTTTTTTTAGAAACCGTATTTCCTTCGATGCAACCGATTCTCTCCCACCGTCGCCATAATTTATCCACAACTCCAAGGCCGCTGATCTGTCTAATCTCCTTGTGGCCCTTGTTTTCCATCTTTATATTGTACGCTGGTGTTGTTTGGATGTTTTGGTTTTGTTTTCAGTGCTCTTGTTTTATATAGTCGCCAACGGTAAGTGTTGTCAAAAACAACGTGAAACTTTGGAATAATAATAATTATTATAAAAATGTTGCCTTATAATGCGTCACACATGGCACTTTGCTGAAAGACAATTTTATATATAAAAAATAGGTTTTATCTTTCCAAAGGCGTGCAATTTTTTTTAAAATTCATCCAACCTGTCTACAAGTACATAGCATAATCAACATCTCTAGTAAGTGAGAATGTTGTCTATTAGGACCCCGAGATTTCCGCACTTTGACTAACATGACATTTAAATAAGATGAAACACTTTTGTCAAGAACGTTTCCCTCGTTAGGTTGTCAACCTTTGAGACAATTCGATCTCATTCGGTCTTGGACTCATGGAACGTGTCTGTGGCCTCAGCGGTGATAGAATTGGTTCAACATGATTGTGCCCTTCATTATGTAGGACATCAGATACTGCCTGATGAGTTGTCCTATATCAAACGGATAACCACCTTGCGTGCTCCGAGAAGATATGAACGCGGCTTCAGCAACTGCTTTTACGCTTTGCAATTTAAGCTGTCACTAGGAAACGTCTTCAACGACTATAATTGTAGCTTTAGAAGACTGTATTCGAAGAACCTAAAGAGGAATTTGATTTTAAAATAACAAGAATTTTTTTTGAAAAATTCAATTTGGGATGCCGTCATCACATCTCTCTATGAACCCAATGTGGTGCTATACCGACCAGATCCATGTAGTTAGTGCAACACAGCGCAAAGTTCCCCCGCCAATAGCAGTAACCTATTAACCTATACCCTCCGACATTAAAGGGTTAATAGCGAGGGTTGCTTCTGCAGTTGTAGGCTACTAGAGAAATTTAAACACCCTTAAAAAGGTGATTCATTCACCTATAATATCCAACTTGTCCACTTGTGCAAAAAATGCAGAGAAAAACAGGGAGCAAGAACAAAAGTCATAAAACAAGAAAATTAACTAATACATTCGTTGTCGTTGGAAATGTTCGCGTACGCTTCGTCAACGGACGGTGGTTGATTGTAAACGTATTGACGAAAAGAATCTATTCTTGTAACACGAAAGTGAGATTGAACAGCTTTCCTGAAATGGAAGTGGAATTGATGAAAAGTTTTCATAGCTTAAAGCATAGGCGTACGAGGCGGGGGTCCAGAGGGAGAAAATGCGCCCCAAATTTCGGGCAAATGTGTTTTTCGGGCAAAAGAGGCATGGTCGGGAAAAAAAATTCGGAAATTTTTTTCGGGCAAAACAGGTACGGGAGGAATTTTTTTCCGCAGGGAGGAAAAAGTCGTCAGATTTTTCTGACGGGAAAATCGTAAGAAATTTTTGAGTAGATGACTAAAAAAAAGGTCGTCAGATTTTTTGGACGGGAAAATCGTAAGAAAATTTTGGGCGGATGACTAAAAAAAAAAGGTCGTCAGATTTTTCGGACGGGAAAACCCTAAGAAAATTTTTAACCCTAAGAAAATTTTTAACCCTAAGAAAATTTTGGGCAAGGTCGTCAGATTTTTCGGGCAAAAAATTTTTTTGCTCCCCCGCTGCCGAAATGTCCCGTACGCCTATGGCTTAAAGAGAAGTGTATGTGGTGAAAAAGTTAGCTTTGATAGAAAATGGATGAAAAAGTTGGAATGATGAAGCAAATTCTTGTCTAAGTGGAAGTTGGATCGATGAAGAATAGTGCTTGCTGAAATAGATGATGGATCGGTGAAACAAACGCGTGTCTAAATGGAAGCTGGATTTATTCAATCTATTCCCTTTGGCGAACCGTCCGTGGACGAATCGTCCGCTCACAAAACGTCCGCATACGATTAAAACAAATACGCCACTAGACGCGCTATGACGGTGCCAGTTCCAAGTCTGAATAAAAAAAGAGGGCGTCGCTAATGATTCTTGTTATCACACATTAACGTTAAACTGAAACCACGACTGCTAAGACACATTACATGGGTAGACAGATCCAGGGGGCCAATCCGACCATGCCCCCCATATCAAAAGTGCATAGGACTTACCCCCCCCATTTTTTCAACATGCAATACATCAATGCAGAGATCATAGTATATTATTTAATTGCTTGCAGAGATTACGTCGATCCAGATAACTGATGACAAAAAAGGTCATCACATTTTTTCTTGCAAAGATCACCGAAAATTGGCCCCCTTCGAAAATGTTTGTACCCGCTCCTGGCCGGTGACACCCAATTTTTTAGAACTGAGCCCGTTACTAACGCCTTAGCGACGAAATTGTACTAAAAGCTGGTGGTGGCTGATCGTCCATAGGTGGATGATAGACCTACCAATTGAGACTACGACCTCACGTTGTATTGCTAACCAAAGATGATAATATACCGTACAATGTAATATAGTACGCATAACTGACATTACTGGCATGTGTGTACGTGTAGAAGGACACCACATGCACGATATTAATGACAATTTATCTAATCTTATTAACCTGGTACATAAACATGGAATCGGGTTTTTTGCTTTATGTAATTTTAACACTTATAGGCCTACAAATTTAAATCCAATAGACATGGTTAAAGACAATCATAGATATTATATTCCTTTTGATCAACTGCTTCTTTGTAACTGACAGCGGTCTGTCTTTCACCTTTTGTTACCATTAGTTAGTTAGTTAGTTGATTGGTTGGTTAGTTAGTTAATTAGTTTGCCTGTTAGTTAGTTAGTCAGTTAGTAAGTTAGTTAGTTTGTTAGTTAGGTGGTTGGTTATTTAGTTAGTTAGTTGGTTAGTTAGTTAGTTAGTTCGTTAGTTCTTTAGTTGGTTGGTTGGTTAGTTAGTTGGTTAGTTAGTTAAGCAGTCAGTATTGAAATGAGAAATGCACTGGCACAAGCTGTCTCCCCCCCAAAATCAACAGTAAGATACCTGACCACCCTATCTTTTTGTTTCTAAATTTTTATTTATAAATTTTTAATAGGGTTAGGGTTAGTTTAAGGGTTGGGGTCAGTATTAAAATTAAGGTTAGGGTTAGTTTTAGGGTTAGGGTTAGTATTAAAATTTTGGTTAGGGTTAGTTTTAGGGTTAGGGTTAGTATTAAAATTTTTTAGAAGGGCCTAAGGTCTATGGAAAAGTTAAGGTTAGGGTTAGTTGTAGGGTTAGGCTCAGTATTAAAATCTATATATCAATTTAATTTAATAAAATAAGTACACAATACAGAAACATACTAGCATAACTCTTCTAAGTTATAGAATTGACCGGTTGTAGAATTTACTGGTTTTGAAATTAACTGGTTGTAGAATTAACTGGTTGTAGAGCTTCTTGATTGTAGAATTCACTGGTTGTAGAATTTACTGGTTGTAGAATTCACTGGTTGTAGAATTTACTGGTTGTAGAATTTACTGGTTGTAGAATTTACTGGTTTTGAAATTAACTGGTTGTAGAATTAACTGGTTGTAGAGCTTCTTGATTGTAGAATTCACTGGTTGTAGAATTTACTGGTTGTAGAATTTACTGATTGTAGAATTTACTGGTTGTAGAATTTACTGGTTGTAGAATTTACTGGTTGTAGATTTCCATTGTGTGGATATGATTGTAGAATTCCATTGTGTGGATATGATTGTAGATAGCTCTCCAAAGTGTCTGGTTGTAGATAGCTCTCCAAAATGTCTGGTTGTAGATAGCTCTCCAAAATGTCTGGTTGTAGATAGCTCTCCAAGGTGTCTGGTTGTCGATGTATCAGTTGTAGTTATATCAATTGTAGTTATATCAGTTGTAGTCCAAACCGTGCGATTTTCATAATACATGACGATAATTGCAGAAACGTTAATATCAGTTGTAGTCCAAACCGTGCGATTTTCATAATACATGACGATAATTGCAGAAACGTTAATATAATTGTACAAATATACCCGACGTGGGCTCTCAAAAGTGTCTGGTTGTAGATGTATCTGGTTGTAGATGTATCAGGTCACCCTCCTCCTTTTATTCCAGGCTTGGGACTGGCTCGACCAGATGTTGGGTTCGAGGCGGAGTTGCCTTGGTTAAGGTCAAAAGACTGTCATATTGGGATTTGGTGACCTGATTGGTAATAGAGTCAATAATCGGCGTGCAAAAACGTCCAATTTCACAACACATGACGATAATTGAAGTACAAACCGTCCATTGGCGTGCAAAAACGTCCAAAGGCGTGCAAAAACGTACGATAATTGATGACGATAATTGCAGAAACGTTAATATATTTACACAATACATGATAGGCGTAGATTTCCCTTGTGTGGATAATTGCAGAAACTTGCAGTCCAAACCGTGCGATTTCCATTGTGTGGATAATTGCAGAAACTTAGTCCATAATACATAACGATAATTGCAGAAACGTTAATATATTTACACAAATATACGCGATTTCAATAATATATGACGATAATTGCAGGAAAGTTAATATATCTACACAAATATACGCGACGTGGGCTCTCGTAAGGAGCTGATTTTAAATTTTAAGCTTAACGGACGTTGTGACGTCATCTAATGGCGGAAAAAGGGAAACAAATACAGTGTCCTCTAGCGAATAAATCAGCAGTTATACGAAATAATTGACAATAAGACAGTTATACGAAATTAAGCAGTTAATGGCAGTTATACGAAATTAGTTAATGTCAGTTGTCCGGAATTAAGGCAGTTATACGAAATTAAGGCAGTTATACGAAATTAAGGCAGTTATACGAAATTAAGGCAGTTATACGAAATTAAGGCAGTTGTACGAAATTAAGGCAGTTATACGAAATTAAGGCAGTTATACGAAATTAATTATACAAGTTAAAACTTCCACGATATTTACATCAGTTAATGAAAAAATTAGATAATAAGGCAGTTAATTATACTAAGGTCGTTATACGAAATTACTTATACAAGTTAAAACTTTAGTTAAGCAGATCCCATTGGGGATTACACAATAATTTTACGTTAATTATTTGTACCAGTTAAAGAGATCCCATTGGGGATTTGACAATAATTTATAAGAGGTAGGCAGGGTCCAACCGAGATCGGGATAGAAGATCAGCAAGGCGCTGGCTCAGGTTAGTATTGAAATGAGAAATGCACTGGCACAAGCTGTCTCCCCCCCAAAATCAACAGTAAGATACCTGACCACCCTATCTTTTTGTTTCTAAATTTTTATTTATAAATTTTTAATAGGGTTAGGGTTAGTTTAAGGGTTGGGGTCAGTATTAAAATTAAGGTTAGGGTTAGTTTTAGGGTTAGGGTTAGTATTAAAATTTTGGTTAGGGTTAGTTTTAGGGTTAGGGTTAGTATTAAAATTTTTTAGAAGGGCCTAAGGTCTATGGAAAAGTTAAGGTTAGGGTTAGTTGTAGGGTTAGGCTCAGTATTAAAATCTATATATCAATTTAATTTAATAAAATAAGTACACAATACAGAAACATACTAGCATAACTCTTCTAAGTTATAGAATTGACCGGTTGTAGAATTTACTGGTTTTGAAATTAACTGGTTGTAGAATTAACTGGTTGTAGAGCTTCTTGATTGTAGAATTCACTGGTTGTAGAATTTACTGGTTGTAGAATTCACTGGTTGTAGAATTTACTGGTTGTAGAATTTACTGGTTGTAGAATTTACTGGTTTTGAAATTAACTGGTTGTAGAATTAACTGGTTGTAGAGCTTCTTGATTGTAGAATTCACTGGTTGTAGAATTTACTGGTTGTAGAATTTACTGATTGTAGAATTTACTGGTTGTAGAATTTACTGGTTGTAGAATTTACTGGTTGTAGATTTCCATTGTGTGGATATGATTGTAGAATTCCATTGTGTGGATATGATTGTAGATAGCTCTCCAAAGTGTCTGGTTGTAGATAGCTCTCCAAAATGTCTGGTTGTAGATATCTCTCCAAAATGTCTGGTTGTAGATAGCTCTCCAAGGTGTCTGGTTGTCGATGTATCAGTTGTAGTTATATCAATTGTAGTTATATCACAATGGAATTCTACAATCATATCCACACAATGGAAATCTACAACCAGTAAATTCTACAACAGTAAATTCTACAACCAGTAAATTCTACAATCAGTAAATTCTACAACCAGTAAATTCTACAACCAGTGAATTCTACAATCAAGAAGCTCTACAACCAGTTAATTCTACAACCAGTTAATTTCAAAACCAGTAAATTCTACAACCAGTAAATTCTACAACCAGTAAATTCTACAACCAGTGAATTCTACAACCAGTAAATTCTACAACCAGTGAATTCTACAATCAAGAAGCTCTACAACCAGTTAATTCTACAACCAGTTAATTCAAAACCAGTAAATTCTACAACCGGTCAATTCTATAACTTAGAAGAGTTATGCTAGTATGTTTCTGTATTGTGTACTTATTTTTATTAAATTAAATTGATATATAGATTTTAATACTGAGCCTAACCCTACAACTAACCCTAACCTTAACTTTTCCATAGACCTTAGGCCCTTCTAAAAATTTAATACTAACCCTAACCCTAAAACTAACCCTAACCAAAATTTTAATACTATCCCTAACCCTAAAACTAACCCTAACCTTAATTTTAATACTGACCCCAACCCTTAAACTAACCCTAACCCTATTAAAAATTTA
>OX457040.1:6184353-6190156 GCA_949752735.1 Lumbricus terrestris | reverse complement strand
GGATGGATGGATCCAGATTTGACGACGGCTTATAACAACAGAGGGCGTTTTCCTCGATTGTTTTTTGGGCTTAATTCACCAAATAATGAAGACAATTGAATTTATATCGGCTAAAGATCCGTATTAAAGGTGTGTAAATCCTACGTTCATTATACAATTTACTGCGTTTGTCGATATCTAATCTATTCTAATCCAATCAAGCATTTGTAAGCGCTTCTCACAGCAGACAGCAGAGCTATTCAGAAGCGCTCTGGGCGCGACAGGCCCATGAAAAGAGAACTGTTTTCAAGCAGCGAAAGATGCAGGTGAATTTCCTACAAAAAATGCCACGAATTTCAGAAGGAAGGTGATTCCAAATAATGGACCAACAATAGCAAAAGCCCGATGTTGGTAGATTCGTGATCTAGGTACAAACAGATCAAAGCGGTCAACAGAACATATAGGGTGTGACAATCTTTCAGAGAAGAGGCTTACACATTAAATGGCACAGGTATTTAGGCGCTAAAACCCTGCAGGGACTTAATAACTAGTAGCAAGACCTTGTATCTGATTTCGGGCAGAGATCGGATATCCTCCTTATTTCTTCAGACTTAGTACTATGGTATTGCCTCATAAATGCACAATAGTTGCGATATTTCCGTCTAATTGTCTTTTCCAATCTCCCAGTTCAATCTCATTAGGCCTACTACACTGCCCAGAATGGAGCATGCTAAATTATGGCCTCCGGGTAGTTTTCTTGAAAAGGCGCTATATAAATGCTTACAGAAATGTTGCACATATACAGAAAATGTACTCAAGTTGGATATATATATTGACGAAAAATTATTTTATAAAAGGTGTGTAAAACCCACTTTTAATTTTTGGTTAGTTTCTGCAGTAACAGCGCTTTTTCGCAACAATGAAGACTATTATAGCGTCGCCATCCACCTTTCTTGCCACATTGGACGAGCATTACCACATGTAGGGTAGAGACGGAGTTGGTACCGAGTATTAGTCTTTGACAACTTTTTTTATTAAACTCAAAACTGTCCTTTTTTGCCGTGCTAGATCCGGGAGCGCTTCTTTCAATTGAAGAAGCGCTATATAAATTCTTGAATGAATGAATGAACTTGCCAGTTCTATAAATAGTCTATTAACATCGGCATAATATTATACTGTCTGCACGACTAGATTGCATCGAAAGTTAAATGCAGAAGTCCAATAATAAACAATATATATTGACTTAAGTAACTTTCAATTAAAGGTGTCTGAATTTAGTGTGCATCATATTTTGGTAGGGTTATAGATCCTGGTTTCAACTTTGTGCTGTAATAAAAAAGATTATGATGTCCTTCTATTTCTTAAGGCTTGTGACTGGCGCTACGAGATTTCGGGAGGGGAATTAATTGCACTGCCACTGTTGTGTGTGTGTGTGTGCTTGAATAATATTTGGTAGTAAAACTCCAGTTAATTGATGGCACGGCTATCTGACGTGTTTAAGATCCTCAACGCACTATAACATTTCCTATCACGCTGCTTAGCATAAGAGCATTAAAATACACGAGAAATCGCCTCAACTATTGTGCCACACAAGTTTTGTTTAAATATTTGTTTACTAATTCTAAGCTGACAAGTACGGGAGTAAGTTTGCAAGACATATCGTTAGGAAGAACGATAAAAGGTCTAACATTAGTCGAATCTATCTGTGTGACAGCCAACAAGGAGCCTCACTGTCCTAATGTTCAGACCATAATCACCATGAATGAGAGTTAGCAAGGAGGACAAAATTAATGCAGGTGACACGAAACGGAGTATCCCCTTGAAAGCTATCCGGGGGGACGAATTAATCCATCCCCGGATGGAATTAACCGGTCTATACTATCCGGGAGGATAAACCATTCTATCCCCTTTTTTGAAAAATGCGCATAATAATTTTTTTATGCTGTAATCAAAATTTAAATTGACTCTAATTGTTTTAAGTGTCCTAAGCAATGCTCAGATAAAGGCAACTCGAATTTATTTAGTGACTCTGAGTGTTCTTAAGTGTTTTAAATGTTTTAAGTGCTCTAAAACCAAAGTAACACAAATAATCTAGTAGGAATAAACATAGGCCTACCTGTTAGCGTCATTGTTCAAAACAGAGCAGACGAAATTTAATTTGCCAAAAACAATACACGCGGAAGAGGTTTTCGACTTTTTTTAAATTGGGGATACAATTAATACGGGGGATACTCTATTTCGTGACACAGGCCATCGAGGATTTTATAAACGCGCAGTATTATAATTATACGAGGACGCATTCAACCCGTGGGGTCTCGATCGATTTCCGGAGTACGGTAGGGAAAATTCAGAAGTGCTGGGAAAGATTCCGGGAGGAACACGTGACAAGGCCGAAAAGTTGCTACCTTCGAATTTTTGCAATGTGGCGATGATATGAATCGTCCTCCTACACACCATATTTTTTGTATGAAGTTCTTTAATATTTCATCTTGTTCAAATATCTCATTAATGCATCAGCCAGTCCAAAGCTACTGAATTGAAGCAGCGTGTAAGGATGCAACTAAAAACCCTCTTTGATCATCCATAGACCTACTCTCTAAGCAATTTAATCTCTCGATTGCAGACCAACTACCTTTAGCTCCGGTAGTGCTAGTCTTAAGCGTGACGACAGCAGGTGGGATACGTTTGATTAAAAACTTATTCCAAAATTCATCCGATTCCCGTACTTCGTCAGTGCCGGTCACGAGCCTTCAGAAAGGAGGAGGGGAATACTGCTCGTCTTTGTCTAGATGCATTGCCGTCAAGATCCATTAGGTTAAAAACTCTGTCCTTATCTCGTGTAGCGCTAGTCTCAAGACTTGGTAAGGAAGAAAGGCCACGCAAACCATGTTTGTTTTTGGCAGAGCGCTTTTAAAAGTAACCATAGCTTCTTAAACACGTTCCTTCCCGCATTCTATCAGCGCCATAATTGTTTGTTTATTAGCAAGTTCAAGTTGCGTTAAATTGACCGGTGTTCATGCTTAAATTTGCATAATTTCGAGGGGCATTCATTTTATTTTACAATTAAATATTCCATTTTGTGCAGAAATGAATGCTAAATCCATTGGTGTATTACAAGATATGATATCTCAAACCAAACCCAAAATCCGGGGGTGATAGCAACCCCTCTTTGGTAGTCCATGCCACAAAAAACTTGGTAGCCTTAGCTTTATGTGGTTGAATAAAGTAATATTGCATGAATACATAACTTAATTCTGAAGCTCACTTAACCCTCAGGCTACCAAGCTTTTTTTTTTAACACGGACAACCAAGAGGGGGGGTGGTTACCCCCCCTGGATTTTGGGTTTGGTTTGAGATATCATAGCTTGAAATACACCGTTGGATTCAGCATTTTTCTGCACAAAATGGTATATTTAGGTTTAGAAAATATGAACGCACCTCGGAATTTTGAATTTTTTACCATGAGTACCCGTCGTTTCCACAAAACGTATACTTACGCATAGGGAATATATTAGATTATGTGTGTTTTAGACATTATTTATATATAAAAAAATAGTTTACATGTAATAAAGTCCAATGTTCATCTATAAAAACTAATAATAAGTCTGTTTTATGTTCAATCAATACAAAAAAACATGTTATAGCTGCTGAAAAACGTTTACGCAGACATATCGGCTTGCGTTGTAAAAAAAACCCCAACATTTTTATACATTTTAATTTATTTTGAGCACTTCCGGTCATCAAAAGACAAACTATTTAGTATCGGAAAATAGCCCTAAATGCCCTCTACAGAATGGCGTAATTTATTTGTATTAAAAAATAAATTATGAATAAGTTATAATAGAAAAAACATGACAATTTTATGAAAATAAAACACCTTTATATATATTTTAATTTATTTTGAGCACTTCCGGTTGTCAAAAGACAACTCATTGAGCATGGAAATGTAGCCCCACATTCCCTCTATAGAATGGCATAATTTGTGTATCTTAATATCAAAGGGCGCAAAAGTTATAGTCGATAATCTAAGGGGGGGGGGTGGTATCCACCCCTCTGGTGCCTTGTGTATATCGGGTATAACTTTTGAATGGTATGGTATATAATAAAAATGTGTGCCAATGAACCCTCTACAGCTACCTAAAACGTCAACATTTTATTCCAAACGGAACAAGTTTGATTTGGGAAAAACCTGGGGGGGGGTGGCAACCACCCTCCCCCCTTGGTAGCCCCGAGGGTTAAAAGATAATCATTTTCTATAGAACTTAATCGTGAATAGAGTTCATGTACGAATTTTTAATTCCTGCTGTATTGAATTTGTTAAAGAAAGTTTCTGCAATCGCGGCTATACGGCATTTTATGCCACAAGGTCCAATCTGAAGCAACATTTTAGGCCATAGTCTCTCTCATGGCGATAAGTAAACTTAGAAACAGCATTGGTCCTAACGGCTCTAATGTCATAGACATCGATCAAACACAAAGTAATTTACGACTAAAATAGAACACCTTTCTTAAAACTATTTAGTAAACTATAAGATTCTTATATGTCAGTAAGTTTTTAATGATTGGGGTTTACGAGTTGTGTGTCATGTTAATTTCGTGTGCTGAATATAATTTGTCTATTTTACATGGTCGATATTATTTGAAGAACATCAATTCAACATTATTTTAATGCAATAACGTCAAACATATTCTATGAACTTTGTTAAGACTAACAGGCCATACGCTGGTAGTGCTAGTCAAAAGCCTGCATAAAGAAGGAGGGCCACACGAATAATGCCATAGCTAAGCAGTAAATAAGCAATCAAACAAATTGCCTGAAACACGATGATGATTGAAGACAAACAGCAGCGGATCGCAAAATGTTGCGGAACATAATTGAACAGCACAGCAGTCTCTTTAGACTTTAGACACCTTTATAAGGCTTTATCTATCATCTATATGAGGTGGCCTGACATACGCAAAGCACTTTGCACATCGATAAAGAGCTTCACCTCCAAAAACAAACTAAAGCCTTGAAAATATGCCAAAAATAATTTCTGCCTACGCAAAGACCTCTGTTGTCATTGACTGTCGTTAAACTATAGGGATCCTGTAGTACATTATAATGTTGTATTGCATCGTATAATATATTTTGACCCTATATAAAGCGCTTCTCTCAGCAAAAACCTTTCAGAAGTGCTCCCAGTGCGATCGACTCCGAAAGTAAAGACAGTATTTGAGATGCGAATCAGATCATAAAAGACTATAATATTTGAGAGAAAGTCGGAGCTAACTGACGGTGGAAGTACACTCCACAGGGCGAGTCCCATGAAGGCAACGCATGTGGATTGAGCCATGGCAGTCCTGACGCGAGTATCAAAGGATCCAGCGGATCTGATGGTCTAAGAGGACACGGCGGCGAAGTGGAAGAGAGGTGACGAAGACTGAGATCACAAAGATACTTCGGAGCAAGACCTAATTGAGACTTGAGAACGAAAATAAGAACTTTGAGTTGTTTACTTGCAGATCGAGGGAGTCAGTGAAGTTGTTCAGCCTTGAATGTAGAGATGTGAGGAAAATCGAGGAAGGCATCAGTCTAGCCGCAGCACTGAGCACAGACTATGTGAGATAGCCGAACCTTGGGGAAAGCCAAGGAAGAGCGAATTACTGTGGTCTATCCGTGAACAATCTAGGTAAAGGTCAAAGATGAAACAGATCTGCGAATAGCGTGGAGTGTCTAACTGGAAGTAGGATGAGCGAGCAAGCTTAGAAAATTAATATGTGTCCAGTAGCTATCTATTTGGTGACACCTATTATGTTTCGGACACTAGACAAGACGGTAGTT